>VNKC01000611.1:0-14131 GCA_008042775.1 Drosophila pectinifera
TATCCAATCATTTACCGATTTTTTCAAATTTGATCTCTGCAAGCGAAGCTGTGAGCGACCTTGACCTTAAGGACTAAATAAGAACAATCTTATCGAAATGATATTAGCAAAAATATAATTGAATGTGAAAAGGTTAAACAAAAAAGTGTGAAGAACATTTTACAAAACAAAGCTAAAGAATAAGTTATACCAATGGCTAATAAGTAATTTTGCAACATAAAGCGGATATCTGGTTCTGCTTTTTATAATACAGAATAAATTATTATATAACTCACTTTGAACTCGTTGGTTGTTATCATTTTGGTCCACTTTTCAAGTTTAAGACGCATTGTCTTTGACAGGTAGTTCCAGAAGAATTCCGGCCGATTGTCGACCTAAAATATTACTTTCGGCTACGATTGAATATTAAGACGTGGTTCCAGTTACTTACGGGTTCCTTTTTTTTCTTATCTTCTTCATCAGTCATTTTAAAATATTATCTTACAGGGAGTAGCTTTTAGTTAGACAAATGTTATTCTGATCCGTTAAAAGTAGTTAATAATGTCACAATATTCAAAGCATTCTACAAAAATATAAATTCTCGCAAAACTCATAAAACTAATGTACTATATGTAAGTAAAAATGTATATTTTTGTAGAATGCTTTGAATATTGTTTTAAAATTTTGGTCTTATATTAAAACTTTTTTACATAAGATTATTATAGGTGCTCCAGAAATCGCTAGAGGAATTTAGCAAAATGCACTACCAATATCAAGATAATGATAAATCTGAGCGACTTAATTATGTTATAGTTGCATTGGCATCACTAATTTTAAAAACTAGTATCGGGAAAAGTGCCCGTGGAATCATTGCGATTTCTATCCTCTCCCATCTAATTAAAAACAACGATATTCATTATTTATATTATTATATTATTATATAGTATATCTTTTTATGCAGACACTTGTATAATCTCGTCTTTGAAATTTATTTCTTAATGTTGTAAAGAAAACCATATAAACTTAATTTAGATATTTCTTGTGGTCTTTCATTGACTTAGCCCTGGGATTGGTCGGTTGTGGTACCGTATGGTTCTCTGCCTTATACCCGGCCTAGCAGTGGTTCCATCCGGTATCTTTACCAAATATATATACCCTACTGTGGCTTACGTGTGCTATTTTTATATTTAGTCTAGTCTTTGAGGAGTAAAGACTTGTCTTATTAGTGTTTCAAGTCTTATTAGTTTAAAAATATGAACTATAAGAAACAAAGTATTGCAAGTGCTCAAAGCAAATTCTGAAAAGAGACAATCATGCAAAAGAACACGAGTAGGCGCTCGGAGTAGTGTGCTCAGACACTATTCTTAACTTTCCAAGGTTTATAATCAAAAATCGATGGAGAACTTATATTGCAAGAACTCAAATGGAATAAAACTAACTTAAAAAAAATGGACCACTGGAAATACATGTACCAACGATAAAATCTGCATAAACAGCAAATACAACTTGCCAACCAACAAATACTTAACAATTCTGCCCTATGGACTAACATGCCCAGCTATCATAAAACAAAAAGATCTGCCTTTGGTATTGCTCGCTATGTAATTGTTCTACTAGCTCAGAGATTTGAATTATCGTTCCACCAAATTTATATGTTAGATCTTAAGGTTACATTTATTTATTCTGACTTCGTGGTTTACAAATAATTATTAAAGCTGTCAATAAAGCCATACCCAATCACATCAGTTTAAGAAGAAGAAAAATAGCGGGACCAAACCCATCAACACACAAAAAATGACAAAGAAAATATGTTAGCTCAATCTATACAGAAACATTGACATGACAAACAAACTTGCCTACAAAAAAGCACGTGGCAGACTTAAACGGGAAATAAAAACATCTAGAAAAGCTACAGTCAAGTGTGACCAACTGTGAGATACCGAGAACCCAAATCATTATGGCTGAAAGAAAAAGGTACATGGACATAGATAATTCACTTTATCAAATTATGCAAAAAATTATGACAAACTTAAATTAAACAGGTCGGAAGGCACAAGAAAATATTGACAAATGAAGAAAAATGTTTCCAGAATCATTTTGATATTGATGGGTGTTTTTAGAAAACCTCGATTTTTGCCAAATTCCCGGTCCCCACACTCCCCCACTTTAAAGGCCAGTCCGACTTACGGTGACGATATCGATATTGTTTAGTAACGGCTTGGCGGCCATAGATCACCTTTTTATTATATCTTAAGTCGGGTTTTATTTAACACCTATCCCTCGCCACATTACTTGGCTTTTGGTGTGAAGTCGCAATATTTGATACCGACACCGCTATCAACTACTCGCTTATTTCGCATTTCGTCTCCCATCTGCTACCACCCAATTCAGGTCACTATCCTTTTAACAGTTCACTTTCAGAAATTCAATAGGAATTTTAATAGTTCACTTTCAGAAATTCAATAAGAATAGAATAAATAGACCACGACCAAGAATTTTTTATTTATGACTTTCTTTCTAGATTACGTTTAACATTTAGCTTAATTTAATTTAACATGGTAAAGCACAGTTAACAATAACTAATCAAGGCAACTTGACACATTGTTAATGCTCGTATTAAAAAATTCTTCGCAAACCCAACTGAGCAGGCTCTGCCGCACTCTTCGCGTCCGACTTTCCTACTACACGACGAGAGAACTACTCACTGAATTCACTCGTAAGGGAAAAGCTTTCGGTAACAGTTCGTCTCAAAATCAGTAAAAAAAAAAAAAGTATAGCTCTGAATTTTTTTGAAATAGGAATCCAAAATCGGAGTCAATCACCAGCACGATATGTCTATGAGCCGCTTTATCAAGGGCAGCGCTCTGTTGCGCTCCCAAACCCAGATCCGGAATTCTTTGCACATCCTGCGTGTAAAGTCTGACTACGGCAAGACGGTGTGCAATCTAAAAATCAACAAGGAGACCAAAGTTCTTGTGCAAGGCTTTACTGGCAAGCAGGCCACCTTCCATTCGGAGGCGGCGGTCAAGTACGGCACCAAGATCGTGGGGGGAGTCTCTCCCAAAAAGGGTGGCACAGAACATCTGGGAAAGCCCGTGTTCGCCTCCGTCTCGGAAGCAGTAGATGCGCTCAAACCAGATGCTACTGTAATATTCATACCACCGCCCACTGCCGCCGAAGGCATTTGCGCGGCGATCGAGAGCGAGATCGGGCTCATCGTTGCCATCACTGAGGGCATCCCGCAGTCGGACATGGTGCGCATTATGCAGATGCTGCAATCACAGGAAAAGAGCCGCTTGCTGGGGCCCAACTGTCCAGGCATAATCTCGCCGGATCAATGCAAGATCGGGATAATGCCGGGAGACATCCACAAGCGTGGCTCCGTGGGCATCGTCTCTCGGTCGGGAACGCTGACCTATGAATCGGTGCAGCAGACCACCAAGGTGGGCCTAGGTCAGGCCCTTTGCGTAGGCTGTGGCGGCGACCCCTTTAATGGAACTAACTTTATTGACGCTCTGCGCATCTTCCTGCCTGACAAGGAGATCAAGGGAATCATATTAATCGGCGAGATAGGGGGCACCGCAGAGGAGGAGGCGTCCGACTACCTGCGGGAACACAATACAGGCTGCGAGGCGAAGCCCGTGGTGGGCTTTATCGCTGGCCAAACGGCACCGCCAGGACGTAGGATGGGTCACGCCGGCGCCATCATCTCCGGCGGCAAGGGTGCGGCAAAGGACAAAGTGGACGCCCTTCAGAAGGCTGGCGTCCGAGTGGCCGCGAACCCTTGCGACCTAGGCTCCACACTGCTCGAAGAGATGGTACGCCTAAAACTTGTACCAAAACCGGACACGAAGGCCCAGCAGGGCCACAAATAGGCGGGAGAAACAATTCATATTGGTGTATTTGAGCAATCTATAAAGCATAAATTAAACCAAGTGATCCCTAGTCCTTAATCAAATATTACATATTTTTGAATAATATAAATAATATAGATTTTGTTCTGGTTTTTTTAGAAAATTGAGTTGAGCTCATCCTTAATTTGTAGTGATGGGGATGATTGTTCTACAAACCGATACATGTATCTTAGCGCTACTAGTTTTATACGTATAATTATAATGTAATTATTATATTATTATTATTACTTAACTAGAAATTAAAAATTTATATGATTTTAATATTTTGAATAAATTTCATCTTAATGTTAAACCATTAATCTTTGCATTTCTCTTTTGGTATTGTGCATTTTTTATCAGAATTTATTTTTAAGGTGTGTTTTGATTGTGTTCTTAAATTAAGTTTTTTATGTTTTGTATGTAGTGTGGAAGATCATTCCACAGTCAATTGCCATGCACGAAGAAATGTATTTCTGTACAAGTCAATTTGTAATGAATACTTAAGAGATTATTGGTACGTTGCGATAAACAAAATTTTAGCAAATTATAAAGATAATGTGGATCTCTCTAGTTCATAATACGATAGTAACGTCAAAAATATGGAGCCGGCAGAGCTATATTCTGGGGATGTGTGGCGGGCAACGGCGTGGGCAATCAAACTATTATAGAGTCTACTTTGGACCATGGGGCCTACAACAGCAGAACTAGAGCTACCAAATTTGGTGACAACATTCTAATATGTTGCACGCAGATTACGTTTGTATCCAAATTTTCCCACGCCCACTTTCGCCCTCGAAAATCATAAAAACGTGTTTGCAGCTCCAATGCGTATTGCTCAACATGGTCCTAGCAACATCTGTCTTATATGGATGTTGCTCAACAAGTTCTTAGCAACATTTTTGTTCATTTGTCAACAGTTTCCTCTGCCTTCTACCCTGTTTAAGATAAGTTTTCATAAATTTGGCCATCATCTATCAACGTTCTGCTGGTATTGGTAAAATGAGTTGGCTGCAAGATATTGGCCAAATCTAGTCCAATAAATTTCATATCATTAACTATGCGATTGTCCAGAAATATGTTGCTGCTTAAATTTGAACGAAAGCCATTTATGGCGTCACTAACTTCAGAAAATCAAAAGTAGAGTTTGGCCGATAGATGCAACCTAGCAGCCTCTTTCCAGAACGGTAAGGTATACTAACTTACAGGAATAAAATAAAGTTGCATGCGTATTAATATTATTTTTAAAGTATATTGCAACCCCTTTTGCGTGATTCTCACAATCTGACCATTAAAAACATAAAATCTATCACATTAAGTAAGATATTCATACATCGAGAGCATGATCCAAGTTTCAGAAAAACGTTTAAAAAAGTGTCAGTATTCATCGATCTTTTTATTAATCTCTGCCAATTGATATTGCAAATTCGTATACCCTTCCTATTGATTCTGAATAGAATTAATCACACATTATAAGTAAAGATTAAAAACCTTAGAAAAATTTAAATGTATATTTGAATGTGAATGAATTTTAATGTCAGCTATGAAAATATAAAGAGATCACATGTACTGAGAGAAGCACCGGGAATCTTCGTTGCATGCTCATATTAAAGGACCAGATGCGTTTCGGGTGTCTAAAAGCATACAATGATCTCTCTCAGCGTGAAAACAAATCTATGAGAAATTTGTGCCTTTTAGCTGCATAGATTGGAGAGATGCTCATTTAAGAAGAGTTAACTGCTGCCCAAAAGCTTTATTAAAAGAGGTTAATTTTCTCCCGCATGGTCTCCAGTTCTAAGATAATAATCAGGTCGAAAACGTTTTTCACCGTCGGTTGCTGGGTTGGTTGCTAGCAAAACACAATGTGCAAAACAATGGTTTTTGGTTTTCGCCATCCGTGTGTTAAACTCCATGTAAGCGTTGGTGCGCCTCAGCCGAGCTGACATTAGAGGTTATTAGCTTACTTTATGTGCTTAAGCAGCGACGGTGAGGGAGGTTTAGGTTGGCGTCCAGCCTTAAGGATGGTGCAAGAATCTGCGTCTATACTTTTGGTGTGAACATGGTAGGGGATGTAATCAACCAGCAGGAGTCTAACTACCCCACCAAGCTGACAAACTACACAAGAGGCTGGCGTAGAGTCACCCGGATTAACTCGCTGGATAAATACATACATATGATTTAGTCAGTATATTCAGAGTTGGATCAAGTTCATTTTTGGAAAGTTTTGTTGGAATTTAGTGCGTAAAAAATTCGTTTAGCTAAATGGGACCACGGACGACAATAGAGCAACGAGAGTGATTCCACTGTCCAGAGCATCATATACTGTTTTGTCCGCGAGAATAGGATGCACGATAAAGGAAGAACGGCTCCCAACAAAATATTTAATCCAACAGACGAGCGCTGTATCGTCCGGAAAATGCTAATGAGGTAGAGACTGAGTTGGTTTTTGCCACCCCGAAACAATTCGGCATGTGCTTCGGGAGAATTATTATAATGGCAGACTAGCTCGAAAGATTAGCGCAAAAATATCTAGAGCACTTGTGAAGGAATTCTTCTTTTTGGAACCGTGTTATATTTGCAGACGAGTCAAAGTTCAATATTTTTGGGTCAGTTGGAGGCTGAAAGCCAAATACCGAGCTGCACACCAAAAATTTAAAGGCGACTGTAAAGCACGGCGGTGGAAGCGTTATGGTGTGGGCCTGTATGTCGGCTGAAGGAGTTGGAAATCTCGAGTTTATCGAAACTACGATGGATAAAACTCACTAAATTTGTGGGCTATTTTGGATACAAACGTCCGCAAACGGAAAATATCCAACAAAACTCACCTTAAAGCGGCATTGATCAAAAAGTGATCCTAACTTACCCCAGATATCACCCAAAAGTTGGTCGATTCCATGCCAACATGGCTTAAAATGGTTTTGACAACAAAGGTGGTCATACCATATATTAAGAAATATATTTTTAGTCTTTAAGCATAACATTTTTTTTTTAAGTATGTACCTGGTTGAAATAAGCTGTGGTATTGTTTTTCGATGTATTTCGTTATAAATTAAAAAATATATTTAAAAAATAATACAATATATTTGAAATGAAGATATTATAATTTTAAGCATTAACAAAGCATCGTGCGCTTAAATTATTTTGATTTTCCGTTTGGTTCATCTTTTACAGGCATTTAAAGTTTTCATTTGGCGCTGGTTGAACTAAGCTGTGAGCCACTACAGATATTCAGAAGCAGAATCTATGAAAACGCCCAGACTCGTCAAAATTTTTTTTTTACGCCTAGGGGACTCATTTAATAGCTTAAGGACATTAAACTAAGAGTCCAGCGGTGAGAGAATATCATTCGTTTAACGAAACTAATTAATAGCTTTTTAAAACTTTTGGTTTTCCACATAAAAGACATAATTTCCCTTTCAACGTCTCGAAAATTGTACCGTCCGGCCCGTACAATCAATGCCCTTGGCGTGCACAAAATTGTCACAAAGCCAGCAACCGATATTAGACTCCTTTGCAGACATTATCTTCTTGCATGATTTGACAGCACAGATCATATTAGAGGTCATTGTATTGACTTACCACTGTACCAATTACGTGAGGGAGGAAAGCAAGAGACTAGTTAAATGCGGGAGGAAAGCGAGACAGCAGGTACGCGGGGAGAGAGAATATAAGATCAGAGATCGAAAGTAAGCTTAAACCGTCGAGCTGCAGAGACGGCGTAAAGCAGAAAGAGGAATGAAAAAATGGTACAGCAAGCAATCACAATACAAAACTAAATGTTATTAGTTAAATTATTAATAAACATGCATGCATACGCAAAGGGAACTTTAAATAAAGCCCCGGTGGTTTCTAATCAGGATTTAATACAAAATCGAAGCGCAAATCAAACACATGACCGTTTACTTTGAATGAAAAGACGTCATTCTCTTAGGAGATATCAAAACCACATATCTATCTTTCAGTTATGTTAGCATAGCAAATGTGTATTTCAACTTAGAAATTTTAGTTTCAATTTGAAATATAAATATAAATAATATTAGATTTATTATAAAAACCATTTTTCCATAGGTAATGGGATTTGGAAATTTAATTTTGTAGTTTTTATTAGTAGTTAGCTAGTAATAAAATTATTTTAAAATATTTAAAAAATGAATTATTTAAGCTTATAACTTATCCCTTACATGAACTTGTGAATGATAAACAATTAATTACAGCATTCAATACCTATGTACAATATAAATGTTAAAGTTTAAATAAAAAATATAGAAAACTAGTACAATTGACATTGGGGAAACTACATCAGAAATAAAAAAGAAGAAACTTGTATTTTCTTCTACAAATAATAAAACACAAAACATAAACATGACGACTTCCATCATATACCCCTGAATTATAGGTCAAATGAGCTAGAAATATTGAGGGAAATTCCAAAAGAAATATTAAACCAAATGGAAAGGTAAAAGGAAAAAGTGAAATATACAAAAATTATAAAGTCAGTTTTCAGTACACAACCAACCGCAACAACCTGATTATATTTGGGTCTGAATTCATGGTACTTGATATGAACAAACCCAATTATGTATATTGGGACGATCCAAATGAAATGGTAGAATGACTATAACTCTGAAAAGCTTTTCAATCAGCGGAAAATACTTATTACCCAAATGAAATTAATCAATAATTTAAGAAGAGAAAGTGGTTCGAACTATACACTAAGTTAGTATATGTTTGCGTGATAATACTAAAAAAATTTATAATTATCATGCCTATTGACAAGTATGGATTTTACATAGATGATAAGCAGATCTCTAATCAATTAATATGATATGAGAAAACTTTGCTAGATTTCTTGATCTATATAGATGGGCATTTTTATTATTACCGAATGCGTATAAATAATGGTGTTATACCAAATAAGAACACAGACTTCATCATCAAGGAAATGGGATATGGGTTGAGAGATTCTCTATCAGCAATGATTTTACTTGCTTACTATAATTAAAGTTACAGAAATTAACTGTTCATAAAATTATTTATTTATATCTATATATTTTATTGGAAAAATTAAACATGGTTAAACTTCTAAAGAAGTAGGAAAGCCACCGTTGGGTGATTCGAACAGTGAGATACCAGGTACCCAAAGCAAATATATTAAAAACAAATGTTGATCAACACCTATCGGAGCTTTCAACGTAAATGTATATATACATTTTGAAACAATCTCTTTCTGCGTGCAACAGATAAAAATGTTGTCATCAAATTTGGTCGCACTAGCTCTTAAAGTCTATAAGTCTATAAGTCTGCGACAGACGGTCAGACGGATATCAAGGCAAAATTAACTTGGCTGGTGACGCTGATCAAGAGGGTCTATACTTTCTGGGGCCGGAAATGCCTCTTCTGCCTGTTACATACATTTTAGGTTGGCACTAAGGTATAATTTTCTTCTTCCCTATGGGTACCGGGTATAATGATTTCTCTGTATTAAGAAAATTATTATAACAAAGTCTTCTAAAACCTCACGTTTTTAGTAACTATCTGAATATGGCTATGGCGTAGAAACATTACAAATTGAATAGGAATACCTATGAATATACAAACAGATAACCAAAATGAGTTCTTTATCACTCAATTAAAGGCATTGATGATACTGTACTGTTGATGGTCGATTTTGCATCTTTAAGTTTTCCCAAAAATGAGGCTTAAAAGACATACTGCAGGGCAAAAAATACTCCAAGGTATTTAATCTCTGTGACCTTTTCCAGCACCAATCCTAGTCCGTTTAAGGTTTATATGCTTGTTTGCGACCGAGGTCCCCTGCCATTTTTTACTATTACCTTCATTTTGTCAACACTTATTTGTCTGTTAAGCATTGTTTGGAGCATTTCCGGGATATGTGCAAGTAATGCCATATCGTCCGCATATATAAAGGTTCTTATGGTGGTGCCATTTTAGTTCATACCGACGGGCAAGAATCAGGTGACATCATCAACATACAATGAAAACAACAGGAGACGGAGCAGAATTCCTAGTTTGACTCCCCTGTTACTTGGAAACCTCTTGGAGAAGTAACAACCATCACAGACGGCAAAAGAGTTATCCAATTCGAGCAAATCAACTTATAAGAAGTGAATCGAACTCGGCTTTAAAGTTCACGAAGCAGATATAAAGTGTTCTTTTTGCGTTCAGATAAGACTTGACAATTGGGGAAAGAACAAAAACGCTGTCCACCGTCGAATAGTTCTTTCGGAATCCTGATACATCCTGATATACATTTCCTAAAATGCAGGATATTCCTCTATAGTTGCACTGTATTGTGGGATCCCCTTATGCTTATCTTGAAACTACTTGGGGTAAGTTAAGTTATTTATTTTAGTACTTCCATGAGTAAGTTGCGAGTTATATAGCACAGACAATTGGATGCGCCAAACACTCCACTGTGCTTCGTGAGTTGACATACAGTCCTCAAGTTCATTATTTGGTATTAATGTGCAATTCCATGCTTTTATACTTAAAGATGAATATGCTATCACATTATTGCTGCGAATATCTGCAGACAAGCAAACCGTTTTTATAGAGAAAATAAATAAGTCAGTATCTATATAATTTAGTCTAGGTGCACCCTAAAATTTCGGTTCAATATATGTTTGGCGGAAAGCATACAATTCCCATTATTATGACTCCTATACTAAAAATCTTTTAAGTTTGTTGATGGGAGTTTATTGACTCGACCGAAGGAAGGTCATTGTGTTCTTACCATTTGATCTCACCGTAAGCTGGTGGTTCAGACATGGCTAAATAATACAACAAGTTGTCATCCACATACATCAAATATTTTGATTTTATAGTAGGATCATAATCTTTGACATATATTTGATTTGCTTTTGTATGCCAATAACTACTTTAGACCAATACAAATCGAATTCCACACTAAATTTTGGTAATTATATCAATATCAGTGAGTAATTCGAAGGTAGCATCTGCAGTTTTCAGCATTGAGACCGGTGACAAGCCTAGAGATTGTGTAATAATGAGCAGGGTTGAGCTCAATAATGTGTTCCCCATAAGTTTTTAAAAACGTCTGTTGGCAATAAAAAAATCTGTTTTTAAGTAATAGCTTGATAATCTTTAGGTAATTAACACTTTAAATAATTTCACAGTAAACGTTTTATTGCCATTTGAAATTCATCGAGAGAAAGAGTTTTTTCTTCGTCATTTTGTATTTGCTTTTGAATTTCCTTTATTTGCAACTACTTCCTTATCATATTCACTCATATTAATAAAATATTGAGTTTATTTTTTTTTAAATACAAATCTAAATGCCTGACCTAATGGTAAAAAATGCTATTATTACATTAAGCAAAAATACTCCTATTTATATGCAAAAAGATAATGAAAGTATAAATATCTGACAGTTCAGATAACGGCAATAAAAGACTTTATGATAACCGAACTACGATTTCGAAATACAAATAGACCTATATACCCAACAATGGAAGAATGGAGGAGAGTGAGTGTAACCAAACCTGATGAGGTATCACTCTACACTGATGATTCTAAGATGAGCTGCCATATAGAGCCGCAATCTTTACTGAAAACTGGGTGTGGAAAAAACATACCACCTGCCAGAGTTGGCGAAAGTTTTTCAAGTGGAATTATCGCAGTATTGAAGTCGAAATATTAATGAGCGATGTCTGGGGAATCTCGGGTTAGGAAATACTCGGATAGAGGTCATTAAATCTCTCGCGGTACCAAGAATATCTCTAGATAAGAGGCCTAGTATAAAGATATCTCAAATATACTGCCTGGACACAACGATATCCATGGAAACGAAAACATGATGAGCAGGACCTGAGAGGGTTAAGGGAAAGCACAAACAGAGCAAACTTTCTAGTTTCTCTGAACTCAGTCATCTTGGTCGATGAAGAAGGAGCTTATAAGGTCAAACTATGCTGGCTAGAGTACGATGGGAGACGAACGGTAGATATGATCTCTAGACGCATCGGTATTACAAAAATAACGGCAGCCATCACAGGGCACTGGGCCATAGGCACACACGTGAGCACGAGACACTGAAGCTCCTGAGCTTTCACTGTACAGCACTCAACCGACTCAGGGCGACTCGCTTCGGAGCACGTCAGCTCCAGTCACTTGGAGAAGTAGGAATGCCGACGGTAACTGCAATTTTATCTTAACAAACTACACGGGTTGGTATCGAAGCAACAGCGCAGGTTACCGAGAGGTAATTTGCCAATTTACTGCGCCAAAATGAATATTTGCTGCAGTTAAATATCAAGGTTTTAATAGCGCTGACGAAATTAACGATCTCAAGTCACAAAGAGCGACTGACTCAAATAAGCATTACCAAAATGCACAAGAGTTACGAAGTCTAAAACCGATCAGGAGAAGAGTAAGCCATTAATTATTTGTATATAAAGCTTGAGTGCAAACCCAAACCAAAGCTCGAATTTGAGTGCAATTTTTTTTTAAATTTGTGTTTGCTTACATTTTTTATTTATTTTTAGTTCATGTATTTATATTTTAGCTGATTAGAACAAGCTTCTGCTACAACACGCATATAATTCAAGATATAGTAGTTTTGTACGACTTCAAAACTAAAATAAGGGGACTTAATCAGATAAAATGCCTAAAAATTTACAAATAAGAAAGCTAAAGTCGATTGTGCTCGATTGTGACACACCCCTTACCCAAGCGTTTGAGAATCAAGTTAAAAGAAGTCATAATGTAATGTAATGCTTTGGAGGACAAGTAGATCTAGCTTTGTCCGTTCGTCCGTCTGCTCTTTTGTTCGATTCTAAACAAGATAATCTCTCAGTTCTCAAGCTGTCTCAATAAAGCAGCTGATGGTCTTCTTTATATTACAGGTGGTATATAAATTGGAATGTGTCGGAATAGACGACTACATTATAAAGCTGGAACGATTGGAAAATTCAGTTTATACGCGTATGTTTTAGGATTTTACTGTTTTGCACACTTTAAGAATATTGGTACAAATTTTTTTCAAAATCTTTTAACAGATTATTTTATATTTTCAATTAGGTTATGATTGAACAAGTAGACAAGCTACAGGTGTGACTGTGAGATTCCCGGCAGCCAAAGCAATGTGGGTAAAATAAAAATACACATGGATATGACTCTTTCACTTTGGCGAAAAAAGTTCATATTTATGAACTGCTTAAATTAAACAGGGCGGAAGGCAGAAGGAAAAGCTGACAAATGAAGAAAAATGTTACTAGAAACATAGTGAGCAACACCCAAAACAAACAGATGTTGCTAGGAACATGACAAGAAACATGTTGATGCTGCCAAATCAAATTTAGATGTTGCAGAATCTCAGCAAACAAAGAAACTGTTATTTTTTTAATAAATCTTACGTATATGATCCGATTTCACTCAAATTAGAGCACGTCCACAAAAATTATTTATTTCATATACGTTTATTTTACACCGAATCTTATATGATATCTCATATGATATACGTATAATTATACGTTTTTCATGGTTTTTGGTGGCGGAAGTGGGTGTGACCAAACTCTAAAACAAACTTGAACTGCGTACAAATAAAAATGTTGTCACCAAATTCGGCAGCTCCAGCTCTCTAGCGGCGGTTTTTTCCGTCGTCCCCGTAAATGTTTTTGGGACATCCGACGCCTTATATCCGTACTACTTGTTGCGCCCCCTATCGGATGTTTGTGGAACTAAATTTGGTGTGTGTCCAAATTTATTTCTCCCCACTACTGGAGGATCATCAGGTAAGTGTCCAGATTTATTATTTCCTCATTAACAGATCGTCCTAAGTAGGTGTCTAGAATATCATTTTCCTCCCATATGCAATGCTCGCTGGTCGAGCGGTGTTCTTATCATTACGTTAAACCTATGTATATAAACACTTTGACATAATTTAATTCTATTGTGCTGCTGCACAGATTTAGAAAATCTAGGTATATTCACGTAGAACCATATAGATTCAAATATATTAGAGTATTTATAGAATTTAAATAAGAGAAATATTGAATGAGACTCAATTAATAATTTTACTAATATGAAGATCAATTATTTTTTTTTAGTATATTAGTATATTTGTATATTTGTATATTTGTATATTTGTATATTTGTATATTTGTATATTTGTATATTTGTATATTTGTATATTTGTATATTTGTATATTTGTATATTTGTATATTTGTATATTTGTATATTTGTATATTTGTATATTTGTATATTTGTATATTTGTATATTTGT
>VNKC01000614.1:0-25875 GCA_008042775.1 Drosophila pectinifera
AAATTGCATTCATACATACATATATAAAAAGCTTAATTGATGTAAGTACAAACATATATGGATATTGACTATTTTATTAACTTTATATTCTTAATAATATAAAATATGAAATATAAAATATAAATATATAATATGTATATAAAGGCTTGGGATAATTGGTGTCAATAGATATGATTGTATGGGATGTTTACCTAAATTGCATTCATGCATATATAAACAACTTAATTAATGTAAGTACATATATATTAACTATTTATTTAACTTAATATTCTAAATAATATAAAATATGACATTTAAATATATATATAAAAATATATATAATATATAAGGGTTTGAGGTAATTGGTGTCAAAAGATATGATTGTATAGGATGTTTAACTAAATTGCATACATACGTATATAAGCAACTTAATTGATGTATGTACATATATAATATCTATTTCATGAATTTAATATTTTAAAATAATATTATAATATTTATGGAATATAATATAAATATATTAATAAATATATATATAAAGAAATATATAACATTTTCTTTAGTAATTGTTGTCGGTTACCGTAATTTTTTAAATAGTTTTATTAAACAGACAACATATAATATATAGATATGTTTCAAATACATATATATTAAGACTATGAAATTTAATATTTGTCTAATACATAAAATATAAAAAATGCTAATGAATAATATAAATCAATATAAACAGAAATAATAAATTTAAATAAAACATATAGGTATTTATAAAAATAAGCACCCTGTTTAATCGCAAAGTTAACCTTTTTGAGGCACCCTGTTCAATCGTAGAGTTGAACTTCTTGTGGCACGAAATGCGTGCATAAGCACCTAAAATTGGTTGTCTTTGCATACTTTTCGTACTTCGCACGCTAAATACGCTAATGACAATTGTTCCAATGTAAAGCCATGTATGCAATATATTATATACTTTTATATAAGTATATCAGGCTATACTATATACTATATTTGAATAATTAATATATAAAGGTAAGACAAAACAAGAGTTTTTTTTAATGGAGGGCATGTTTCTTCCAAAACTAGCTTACAACTTATAAAGTGAAGGGTATATTGCATACAGTCGTTTACTGCATGCGTACAAGAGAGCGGCTGGCTCCAGAGTGCTCTCACTCTCTCTCTGGCTTTAGAATAATATTTCAGGAGAGCCTGGAGCTAGCTCTAGAGCCAGCATGAAAAAATCCTATGGCGTTACTCATCTTCATGTTTCTAATGTCTTTGGCCTGACCTACGCCAATAGGACTCGTGTGACGTCACACATTCTGCGAACATTGTTTATTATCTAGTACATATATAAAAATAAACTGCTAAACGGATTTTGATGAAATATACACCGTAATGTTAAGAATTTCGATTTCAGATACGGGGCAAGCCTTATTTATACAATTGTTTAAAATTAAACATGTTTAATTTGTAGATTGTTTAAAATGTCAATTGGAATTTATATTATGGCGGAAGCTTATGCGATTAGACGTGCATTGCCCTCATATCGATATGCAACCATTAACGAACGAACAATTTCATTTGGATTAAAACCAAAATTCATAATTATTTTTCTTTTGATATACCGTTGAAAATGCCTTAAAAGCTAGCTCCCGCCAATATTATGAATATTAACATGGCTCTGTAGTCTGGTGGAGCGACTGGTTCATAACTGGTTCCAGCTCCTGAGCTCGCGCCTTCTGTTACGGCTGATTTTAACGCCCCCACTGTAAGGCGATTTTCTGAAATCGTGGCAGAGTGGTTAAGTTTAATAATGTTTAACTCAATAATAATGAAGATATCCATTCACTAATCTCTAAATTGCATTGCTTATACCTCTTCTGCCATTTCGTGTTGCCAAATAACAGTGTTGCCCTGCCCCAGAAAACTTTAGTGTTACCAAAAACGGTAATGAAATTGTAAATAATTGTTTTGGATTCAAACTGAACGAATCAACTATTAACTAATTATAATATTTCCTTAAATAATGGTCAAACTCACTGAAAAGCTTCTCTGCGAGAACACAAGAAAATGGTTCAGGGGCCTTATCGATATTATCGCGCTGGCTGGCCCCAAAACTATCGATAATATCGTTATCGGGGCCCGATGCATTTATAGCCTCCTACTGTTTTGGGTTTTTTCATTAACCGCTGCCCGCGTCTTTAATTAGGTTGTGTGCGATTCTCTGTCTGATCCTCGTCCAAGTCTAGAGCCCAAATCCTTGCGAGAATGTCGAAGCCTAACTTCAAAGTTGGTGAGTTATAAATAAGCGTGGAACATCGTCGAGTCGGCAACCGGCAACAGGCGGCAAACATATGTACACCCGGCGCGCACATGTTTCTGAGGTTAAACGTGCCGCGAGAGGAGCACGTTGTTGCTGGCCGAAGCTGAAAGAGGCATAAATCAAAAACAGTAAAGCTTATCTGACCCTAT
Organism: Drosophila pectinifera; assembly: GCA_008042775.1. Lineage (NCBI taxonomy): Eukaryota > Metazoa > Arthropoda > Insecta > Diptera > Drosophilidae > Drosophila > Drosophila pectinifera. The sequence continues at coordinate 2,449 of VNKC01000614.1, forward strand.
CTCTCTCCACCCTGTCCCTCCTCTTCCCGCCGCCAGCCGATATCAGTCTGTCGCCATGGGGACGCAAGGCGATCATCATTGCGGAGAACGAGATGCCCGGTCTGATGGCTGTTCGGCGCAAGTACGGCCCCTCGAAGATCCTGAGCGGCGCCCGCATCACCGGTTGCTTGCACATGACCGTCCAGACGGCAGTCCTCATCGAAACCCTCATTGAATTGGGCGCTAAGGTGGGTTTCAATCACCAAAATATCTAATTAAATACTACAAATCTACAAAAGTTGGTAAAGCAACAGCTATGATCACATAATAATTAATCAGAACAAGAGATATGAAATGGTGTCATACCATTCTTAAAGATCATCAAGTTTCTGATCAGAATAGGAAATAGATATTATTACAAAAAAATCTATTAATGTGTTCTAAGTTAAGAGTCAGTAAACTTCTTTATAAAAATTCATACTTTTCAAGATAACAGAAATTCACCTAAAATAATCTAAAAGCAATTTAAGAAACTAATATTGCCAGCTAAAAAAAATAATTCTGAGTTAGTATATAATTTCTGTTATCCTTAGTAAATCATTTAGTATATGAACAAAGGGAATGTGACAGATTTTGTTAATAGATCTAAAAATAGGAAGATACTCTCTATCTGCGTCCAAGGGCTGTGCCCTTATCATCTTTTGTTTACGCACCGATTTGAATAACAAAACTTTCGATTTGGCGGGGGGCAAGTTCAAGGCGCCCCAGATAAGACCTCCACCTCCAGATTGTTATTTCCTATGACGCAACGTGTTCTGTTATTTTCTTGGTCCTCGCACATGGCAACTATTACCTAGAACATATACCACACATCTGGTAATTTTTTAAATAAGTTTAGCTGAGATCGACGAGATAACTCTCAACGAATTAATTAACTTAGAATTTCCAACGAATTATACATTCTTGATTTTATCAGGGACTTAGCATATTCTTGTCAAGATTTTAGATTTAATAATAAATCTTTAACTTAAAAGTGTGTAGGCCCCAAATCTGCTTTAAGCTCTTCCTACCTTATGTACAGCTTTCAAAGGAACTAACTAATTCCCTACCTCTTCCTGTAGGTGCAATGGTCCAGCTGCAACATCTTCAGCACACAGGATCATGCGGCTGCAGCCATCGCGGCCGCCGGTATACCCGTGTACGCCTGGAAGGGCGAGACAGATGAGGAGTACAACTGGTGCATCGAGCAGACCCTGGTGTTCCCCGACGGCCAGCCCCTGAACATGATCCTGGACGATGGTGGCGATCTGACCAACCTGGTGCACGAGAAGTTCCCCGAGTACCTTAAGGGCATCAAGGGCCTGAGCGAGGAGACGACCACTGGCGTGCACAACCTGTACAAGATGTTCAAGGACGGTCGCCTGGGCATCCCGGCCATCAACGTCAACGATTCGGTGACCAAGAGCAAGTTCGACAACCTATACGGCTGCCGGGAGTCGCTGATCGATGGCATCAAGCGGGCCACAGACGTGATGATCGCCGGCAAAGTGTGCTGCGTCGCCGGTTACGGCGATGTGGGCAAGGGCTGTGCCCAGGCCCTTAAGGGCTTCGGTGGCCGTGTCATCATCACCGAAATCGATCCGATCAATGCCCTGCAGGCGGCAATGGAGGGCTACGAGGTGACCACCATGGAGGAGGCTTGCAAGGAGGCCTCCATCTTTGTGACCACCACCGGCTGCCGGGACATTATCACCGGCGAGCACATCCTGCAGATGCCCGACGATTCCATCGTCTGCAACATTGGTCATTTCGACATCGAGATCGACGTGGACTGGCTGAATGCGAACGCCAAGGAGAAGGTCAATGTGAAGCCGCAAGTGGATCGTTACACAATGAAGAACGGCAGACACATCATCCTGCTGGCCGAGGGTCGTCTGGTTAATCTGGGCTGTGCCCATGGACACCCCAGCTTCGTCATGTCCAACTCCTTCACCAACCAAGTCCTCGCCCAGATTGAGCTGTGGACGAAGTCCGACAAGTACGCCGTCGGCGTTCACGTTCTCCCCAAGATCCTCGACGAGGAGGTGGCCAGCCTGCACCTGGAGAAACTGGGCGTGAAGCTCACCAAGCTCACGGACAAACAGGCCAGCTACCTGGGCGTCTCGCAAACCGGTCCCTTCAAGCCCGATCACTACAGGTACTGAGTACTGAGTACTGGATCCGATTCAATCTCCGCTCCCGCACCCGCATGCGGCGAAACCGGCGATAGCTACCCACTAGTTATACCTATTGTTTGCACATTTTTCACTGCTCACCTAAGCTCTAATAAAAACATCTCACGTACTCTTGGCGAGAGAAAAAACCCCAACACATGCTCTTTTCTCTACACTCTACTAGGGAGGCATATCTGTTTGGAGAAACGAGAATTCGGGAAGATAGATTAATCCTGGTGTGAGGTAAGGATATTTCAGTGCATTTTCCTTATTGGAAATAAATATTATTTCACAAAAAAAAATAAGCTGATTAAATATTACAAACACGGGTTCAGAGAGCACGAAAGAAATCTCTAGATTCTAGTGCTTAGAGACTATTGCCAGTCTCTACAATAAAAGTTCTTTGAAAACAAACGCTATTGCGTTTAGCTGACATGACCCGGCAGATAAGACCTGGTAATAACTTCATATAATCTTAAATATAAAAAGAAAATTAAGTTGCGTGAGATGGAATGACTCAACGGATTCATTCCATTCGCACACTTGCGCGCTTACCTTATCGCCATCTCCCTCGTGGTGTAGGGTGTTCGAGATTAGAGATGGCAGATCAGATGAAGTTGATCGCGGCATATTTGCCAGCTGGGCTTGTCTCGCTCTCGCTCCCAAGTAACGCGGCAAGTGCAGCAAGTGTTCGAGTACGTCCGTCCTGCTTGCGCTTGCAATTGCAGCGGTAAAAAAAAAACACAGTTACTGTTGTTTTGCGAGTTGTTTTGGTTGTGTGATTTGCGTTGTGTTTCACTTCATTTGAAACAAGTTATTACGTGCGAAGGGGTTGAAAATCCCAGCACTCCCGGCCTGAAATCACGTCACCCACCATGGGACACGTCGTTTTAGTCCTCCTCCTTGCGATGGCCGTGGGCCTGGCGCCCGCACTCGGCTGGATGGCCCACTTTCGCCCGTCCGCGCTGACCGTGCATATGGGCAACAGCACGCAGGTGCAGCTCACTTTGGAGAATGTGGCTCCGGCGACGCTGCAGCAGCCCGATCGCTTCGTGTTCCGCCTGCAGAGCCTGGACACAGGACTGGCCAGTGTGCCTAAGGAGAACGCCACGATACCGCTAAGCCTGTTCGATCCGCAGACCCGCGACTGGAGCGGTTACATCTGGGTGGAGACGCACTTCTTGGGACAGACCAATGTGACGGTGCGGCTGCACGATCTTAGCCAAAACAGCAGCGAACTGCCCCCCAATTGGAGCAACGATAGTCAGCTGCAGGTGACGGTACAGCGGCCGCAGCGCGTGCTGGACATAATTTTTCTGAACTCGGTCATCCTGCTGATGTCGTTGCTGTACATCAACTTTGGCGCCGCCCTCAATCTGGAGGTGGTGCGTGATCTGGTCGCCCGTCCCATCGCGCCCTGCATCGGATTCATTATGCAGGTGGTGGGGATGCCCCTGCTCAGCTACGCCCTCGGCGTCTTCATCTTTCCCGAGTCACCGGCCATGCAGCTGGGACTCTTCTTTACCGGCATCTCGCCCAGCGGCGGTGCCTCGAACACCTGGTCCGCCGTGCTGGGCGGCAATATACACCTTTCGGTGCTAATGACCACAATTTGCAATGTGGCCGCCTTTGGCACGTTGCAGCTGTGGATAGCAACGCTCGGCAAGCTAATCTTCCAGCGGGCGGGCATCGTGGTGCCATACGCAAGGATCGCCAGCTACTGCGCCGGCCTGCTCGTCCCACTGCTCATCGGCCTGCTCATCCAGAAGCGATCGCCGCGCATCACTCGGGTGTTGGTCCGCCTGCTGAAGCCGATCTCATCCACCCTGCTGGTGTTCATTATCGTGTTTGCGATCATCACCAATTACTATCTGTTCTACTTGTTCTCCTGGCAGATTGCTGTGGCCGGCCTGGCCCTGCCGTCGCTGGGCTACATCTTCGCCTGGCTGACGGCCAAGCTGCTCCACCAAAATGCCGCCGACTCCCTGACCATTGCCATTGAGGTGGGCATCCAGAATACGGGCATTGCCATCTTCCTACTCTTGGGGGCGCTAGGATCGCCGGTGGGCGACATCACCACCGTGGTGCCGGTGTCCGTGGCGGTGATGACACCGCTGCCGCTGCTGGGAATCTACCTGTACAAAAGGTGCTATGGACGCAAAAGGAACGAAGCCACCGCTGGTGAAGTGGAGCGTATTGTTTAAGCCCAATATGTTTTTATAGCTTAGCTGTTGCATTAATTTCATTGATATATATATATATATATATATGTATAGTATATAGTATGGTTGTACATATGGGTTCTTGATAACTTATATACATTTTATATTATGTAAACAGAGCTGAGGATGGCCTATCAGACTTGCATTAATTTCAAGCGTATGTTATTGTATTCCAGAAAGCGATCATTTAATAATAAAGTTATATATATTTATATTTAAATTAAGTGTGCATGCAGTATATGTACTTAAATTCTGATTTCAAAGTTTTGGGTTCACACACGTCCCAACAAGGAAGCTTTCTGTGTCAAGAATCCTTTGACTACACTTAGAACAGAGAGAGTAAACTTTATAATCCTTATTCTCAAAGAGTCTCGACCCGTTAAACAAATTCAACAGAGAATATGGCTTGCGAATTCATTAGAAGCAATTCGTTTCACACTAAAAATTTAATAAGAGATAGAAGACCTCATGCAGCGTTTTCATAAACATGGACTTTCAGAAATAAACTTACGTAACCGCGGGGCATTGGCATCAAAATATACAGATATTGGGTTTTAGCTTAACGAAAAATGCAAATGTGGGGTGGGGTATCATCGGTTGATCATTGAGTGGCCATGGAGTAGGCCAGCAGAGATGCCTCGTCCAGCGTCACCACCACTTCTTCGGTGGTGTCGAGTGCCTGCAGTATCTTTAGCAGACCAAAAATGGTGTGCGCCTCGAGATTCAGTTGCCGGAACTCGTACAGTATCCGCATGTAGTTGACGGTCCCCGTACTCAGGTCCACGCCGCTCAACATGTTCGGCATCAGGTTATAGTAATTAATCACGCAAAAGGCGCGCTGCAGGTCCGGTCCACTCACAGTGGCCACGTAGCTGGGCTCCAATCGCTTCTGGCTTATGAACTCCCTCAGCGGCAGGCACAACTCCAGTGTGGAGTCCTCCATTTCCTGCTTGAACAGCTCCTGCATCATCTGGATGAGCTCCACGGAGATGAGCGGATGCTTTGACACATCTCTCCGACCTAAGTAGGCATCTATTAGCTTCATCTGCCACACATCGATGTTGTTTATCATGGACTTGGTCACGTGCTAGGGGATTAATTACGAATTAAGCTTTGGGATACTCTCTCCTACACGGTACTCGATACTCACATCGTATAGAGTTAGGTAGACGGGCAGCAAGTGTATCCGATCCTTCACCACAGCATTGTAGAAGAGAAGCATCATCTGGTGGCGCTTCACCAGCTCAGGGTAGCTAAAATCCGTGCCCTTTGTCGCCAGACAGCGACTTAGGAACGGCTTCACCATCCGCTCGTTGCCAAACTGGTGCAGGTCGTTGATGTCGATCTGCCAGCAGATGCTTTGCTCCATCGTCAGGGTCTGGGCCAGCATGCTCTTCAGTCTGTCGGGATCCTCGAGGTGGGAAAGGCAGCCCGTTCGTTTCTTTATGTCAATCGGTGCACTCATCTCCAGCGCCTTTTCCAACTGATGCCAGTTCCGGGATCGCTCGAAGCGCACTGGCCAGTAGTTTTCGTCGTCCACCACCACCAACTGGAGGCTGCTCAGCTCGGGCAGGATGCACGGAGCGATGGGCAGGCGCCGCATCTCCGTGGCTCCGATCTCCAGCACCGAAATGTTGGCCAGGCACAGCTGGTGTGTGTCGATGTCGCGGGGTAGAAACAATCGCGGCTCCACGGCCAGCACGTACAGATGCCTCAGGGCCTGCAGATGGTACCTTTATTGGGCAGAATATAGGGAATAAGTACGTGATTCCTTAAATAACTTGGAAATCCTTACCGATTGTCGTTGCTGTGAATGGGGAACTTGGGAAAGAAGGCGCATACCAACGCCGATATCGATTCCGGCGTCTTGGCGATGGTGAAGCGACCCGCACCGAGGAAGAGCAGGCCCAGCGACATGTGGATGGCCATGTGGGAGCCGTAGGTGATGTGCGGATACTGCGGACCCACGCGCGACCTCAGATACCGAATGATGCGCAGGATCTCGCAGTTGCCGGAGCCGGCAAACACGAGCGAGATAGAGATGAGTAGGACCATGAGGCAGCTCTCCACGGTGGTGCGGCCGGCACAGTCGATCATCGGCGAGCAGGGGAATCTCAGGAACTCCTTGATCACAGCCCGCAGAGTGCCGAAGGCCACTGTGTCCTCCGTGCCAGCGTACTTCAGGCCAATGCAGAAGGCTGCTCCGGCCATAATGTTGCAGTAGGCTTGTCTGTGAGAAAGAATGTGGTATTAAGGATTATGGGAGATGTGTCAGGGTTCTCAGTTGCTTACGTGATGGCCTCGTAGTCCACATCACCGTCCTCGGAAGCCGTATCCTCATCCAGTGACGAAAGCCGCAGATGGACGCGGAGAGATTGCGGAAACTGCGCCTGGAACCACTCATTGTCCGGCCGGACATCCTGCCACAGGATTAGGCCCCTGGCTATTGTGCGCAGCAGAAGAAAGTCCGGCCGTACCATGTCCAGCAGATACCGCGAATCCGGCGGCTGCATCCACTCGGCAATCGCCGTATTCCCGGAGTTGAAGAACATGAGTCCCAGTGCGAGAGTTGCTCCCGGCGCTGTCACGTCTATGTTGACGCTGTCGCCTTCCCGGACCTGGAACGAGGCCAGGCGGTACTTCTCCTTTTGGGAGCCACTGATGGGTCGCTTCACGCCACCCACCATGTAGTAGTGCAGCGTATCCGGCAGCTGTAGATCTCTTAGGCCCGCCGGCGATTCGCCTTGCCCCAAAGTGACCAGGCCGAGCGATAGTCCGGCTGTCATGGCATACGATTCACGTTCAACGCTGTTCTCCATCTCCGGGCCCGGCGGTCGCCCGATCTCCTGCAGCAGCACCTCGGCTATGTGTCGCTTGGCCGAGCCCTGATAGAGCAGACCGATGCCCATCAGAGCGGCCACTTGGGTACTTTGCGGTATGTCCAACTCCATGGCGGTGGCCGGCAGCAGTGCCTCCAGGTGGACACTCAACAATTTCGTGGTTCTCGTGTCCATGGTGCCGCGATGGGCAGCCGAGATGCCCAGCAGCAGGCCCACATTGGTCATCTCGTCGCATTTCACCAAATACTTGTAGAGGCTCATGAAGGACAAGCTCTTAAGGTGGCCATTCAGGCCCAGGGCCATAAGGAAACCCGCATGCTCCAGGGCATTGTTCGCCTGGGCCTTGGGCTTGTTGTACACGATCCATGTGGAGTCGATGTCCTGCGTCTGGGGCGAGATCTTCAGTCCGGTGGCCACGCCGTTGTGAAACGACGGCCACATGTGCATGTTGGCGGGGAACTCAATCTGCTGCATCTCGATGGTGGTGCCCTTGAGCGGCTCCCGGCCCACCAGGCACAGCTTGGGCATGGATAGGCTATCGCTGGGCCGTGGCATCAGCGTTCTCAGGGTGAACATGCCGCGGCCAAGGGGCAGGGTCATCGTCCGCGCGCACAAGGCAAACAGCTGCTTCTCCTGCTCCTCGATGAACTCGTGATCGCTGGTACCCGGCGATTGCTGCACCTCAATGAGCACCGGCTCCGAGCTGTTGAGCAGGCGGCGCACCTCCTCCACGCGCATATCGTCTGGAAACCGGAGTCGCAGCAATTTCGTGTCCATGTTGTCCATGTCGTCGTGCCGCATTTGATCGGAACAATCGTGTTCGGGCACTACTCCGGCGATGGGCGGACACCTGGCCGATAGCGAGTCCTCCTTGTACACCTTGCCGCAATGCGGCTGTCCAATGCTCGTCTCCATGAAAGGCAGCTGGGTATGCTCGGCCAGCTCCGGGCGCAGGATCAGGTCATACGTGGCCGTGCTGCAGCCCAGAGGCGGCGAGAGACGCGCCTCCTCCAGCGCTTCTGCTATGATCAGATGCACAGCCGCCGGGAATCGTTCGATGTCACGCCGGGTCAGTCTCATGGCCAGGATCAGCTCCAGCATCTGATGGCTGCGCGGCGCGTCCGCCGTAATGCTGCGCTTGACCCGCCGCGGATAGTTGGCTTGCACGGCTTCGGGGAGCTCGAGCAGCTGCCACCAGTGCTTGAGGCGTTCCTGTCCGTGAACCACCAGGGACACGAGCTGCAGCAAATTGCGACTCCGTTCGTTCACAGCGTTTACAAAGCTGTAGGGCAGCACCTCTTCCTCACCCACCACTATGTGCTCCAGTTGGGCAAATATACTGGGTGCCGGGACACGCAGCAGCTCCTGGTGCAGCATCATGGCTCCATGTTCGGCGCCCAGCAGCGACAGCTTCCCCGTTCGATGGCTGAGCTCCGGGAAGTCGAGGATGTAGTGCAGCACATAGCTGTCCAGCTGCATGTCAATGGCCAGCTGGTGAAGGAACTGGAAAGGAGAGAAAATCCCAATGTTACAATGATTTCAGCCAATAAACTACGACCGCCAATCACCGTTGCCAAGTAGGGAAGTGCCGCATGGAACACAGCATCCAGCTTAAGGTCCTCGTACAGTAAATGCAGGCTATAGAAGATGGCGGGGATCATCTGGAAGAGCGGCGCACTGATGTCCACGCTGTAGCTATGGCCATCGGCGCCGCAGGGAGCCAGCGTGGTTTGAAGCAGCAGGAACTCCCAGTCGTCGTCGGTGTAATCCTCGCAATCATTATACTTTCGCCGCTTCTTCGGCTCATCTTGGGCGCCCAGCGTCGAGTTGGAGCTGCAATTGGAGCCAGATCCCGAACCTGGGCCGCCGCCACTCACGCCACAGAAATTCGCATTCAGCAGCGGCGTGGCACACCGGCCGTAGCCCTCAACCGTTTCTACATCGGGAGCAGCGGTCAGTCCCATCAGAGCGAGTATCGTGCTGCGGAAGAGCAGCCACTCTTGTTCAATGGAGTAGTCCCGCGATCCCGGCGGATTTCTAGCGCTGTACCACCGAATCACAAAGTGCAGGAACTGGCTGGGAGTCAAGACTTGTCGCAACGTGGCCACACATCGCGTCAGCAGACGGGTGTCGTTCAACAGGGGAAGAGCTATCCTCATCATCCTACCGGTGGCGTAGACCAGCGTTAGTCGATTTCCGGCCGGATCTCTCAGGGATTTACACACATTGTGCGCCTGCCTTTGGGTGTAGGAAATCGCCTGCGGTAGGATCGGCGAAAGCATGTGCAGCTCCTCATCAAAGCCAGCCAGATCCACTGGCGCCTTGGTGGGCAGCAGACTGCTTCGACGCACCTCCACAAAGGAGGAGCTGCTGGCAGTCGTTGTCTTCATCTGACTGGGCGCGCAGGGAGGAGGCACTGGCGATGGCGTGGGCGCCAGCAGCGGCGTTATGTGCACCTTGGAAATGAGTACGGTGCCGGTGTAGAGGATCAAGCTGCCACTGGGATCGAGGACTGCGATCATTTGTAATCTGTTCAGACCAACCGCATCCTTGGCCGCCAACGTCGAGGATAGCGTAGAGAGCTGCACCTCGCTGCTTCCGTAGCCAGTGAGGCGGACCATCTGGAGGCGACAGGAGCGGGCGAGGAGGTAGCAAAGAAACGTCTGACCCACCAGATCCGTGTGGATAAAAGCTCGCGTTGCCATCTCACAGAGCTCGCGTTGTCTAAAGATGGAATGGCGGGGTTATAGTTCTGTGGCAGAGTAACACCCCCAGCATCACTTACGTTCCGTAGATGTTCTCTGTCCAGATGTGCTCCAGACACATCTCAGGCTCTATCGGTTTCGCTGGCTTCACGTTTGTTATCTTGCGCATCTCCTTCATGGACATGGACTGCTGGCTAATGCTGTTCTGCAGTTGGCTCAAGGGAGTGCCCAAGGAGGCGCGGCTGGAGGAGAAAGGAGACTTTACCCTACGATTCAATCCAGTTATTCATGAGGGCTTCAAAAACCTACTTGGATTGGCCGAGCACTCCGCTGAATGACTGCGACTGGCTGAGCCCGAACTTGGATAGGTTACCCATGCCATTGGTGGTATTATTCCTGCTCAAAAACGACCCGGTCGGACCCTTTGGCATGGCTGCTGTCACGGATGAGGAATGTATTTAGTATCCGCCTTTCTCTTATTTAAAGGCCACTCACCTCCCGTTTGCTTCAACCCACTGAAGCTGCTGGCCGCCGTCTGTGACCTGGGCCCTAGGAGCGTCTGCCCCAAGTCCTGTGTCTGATGGCTAACGTGGTTAACCTCCTCCACGGTTACCTTCCTCAGCCGGGCAACGAAATGTTTGAAGAACTTGACGTCGTACAGAAGAACCAGGTCCGAGTCCTCCGTGGTGAAGACCACACTGTACTCTGGTTCGGTCATGTAGCCAATGTGGTTGGTGGCCGTCTTCAGGACCACCGGACAGGCTTCGTGCAGGGGATGCGACATGGAGAAGAGCCGCGGCATGGGTATGGACAGGTGCGATATGAGGGCGTGGCTGGACTCCTTCTCCAAGAGCAGGCCGTGCATTGTCTGCCAAACCTGCGAGACGGGAAAGTCAAGGTTGGCGAGAAAGTCCTCACCGTCGTCACAGTAGACGCGCAGCGAGTCCTGGTCCATCACACAGATGGCGGTGAGGGCGTCGTCCTTCGATTGGATGGCCGCCTCCAGCTGAGCGAGGCGTCCGCGGACGAAACTGCGGTTGAGGAAGCAGGCATACCTTACCGGCGAGTCGGTCGTAAAGCACATACGCTTGTAGACGCCGTCGTCGCCGTCGTCCAGGCCCTGCGTCCACACCACCGTGTTGCGGTGCACATACAGTTCCTCCTCGTTGTTCACCATGTAGTCGCACATCGGCTCTTCTCGTCGCTCAGGCGTCGGGTTCAGCAGGCTCTGCGGCAGTGACGTTAATTGCGTGGCCGCCGCCGCCTTCGGTCCGCATCGCTTCGTCCTTTCTATCAGCTGCCTGCGCCGCGCTGCCCGATCTTCCGTCGCCTCATAGTCGTCGTACATCTCCCGGATCGACCAGGACTCCTGGCCGGCCGGGGAATCCTCCCCCGCAGCCGAGATGTTCACGTTCTGCAGCCGCTGCAGCAGCAGGTGCTCCGAGGTGGGCAGCTGGTACCTCGGCAGTGGCTGATCCTGCGGGCCCGGATGCTCGGCGGCCGACTGACGGCCGCGCGGCACAAACTCCAGCGGCGGTTCTGCGACGGCGATCATCTCCTCGACGGCAAGTTCATCCAGAGTTGCGATTAAGCTAGAATAATGTCCCGCGCTCGGACGCGGTCAATAGAGCTGCTAGTCATATCGATACATCGATACATGAACTGTTTGAATACTGTTTGAACATTTTTCTCGGTCATCGATAATTTTTGTCAGTCAGACCTATTCACTATTCAAATAAATATAATATTCTTGCTTCACTTATTTACAAATCTTCTCTTAGTTGTATTCTAGCCAAGAAGCTGTGAAATTTTTGAAATAAAGTCAATTAAGCCAAATGGAATTCATTGAAATCTATCATTTTTCTTTTGTCTAGCTACTTTTCGCTGCCATTTTAGCGAGTTGGCAGAGCCGTCTTCAGTTATCGATAGCCGTGGCCGATAAAACACTGACATTAAGTAGGTGAGTTGAAAACAAAAACTAATTTGTCAAATTGGAGCCCGAATTCGTAGGTAAACCGCCCGGAATCCTTACCCCGTACAACTGCACCAGTCGGGAGCTAGGCGGGGACACAAATCAGCACTAAATTAACACGTCTCGGGCCAGAAGTCGAGCTGTTTTATTACGTAACCCGGACAAGCAGCCGTAGAACACGACTTCCACTCCGCATCTCATTTCCCACTTTACTTACGAAATTTACATCTCAAAACACGCCGTGCCTCATAATCCTCATAATCATTATATCCGTGTTTGTGTTGCAGACCTATGGGCAGTGGGATTGTGGTGCAATTGGCTCGAAAGTACGGCGCAGTGATATTCTTTCCCACTGTTGCAGTCGGATCGATTTACGCAGATTGGTCGCACACCCGCGAGTGGAAACGCCAGCAGCTTCAGTTGGCCCGTACCGCTCAGCTCAGGAGTCAGAGCTAAGGAAGAATCTACCAACCGTTACCGCAACACATCCTGCATTATGGTTCTCGGACTGGACAAGCGGGCTCTGTGGGGAGCCCTGCCCCTGCTCGGCTTCGCCATCGGCCACTTCCTGGACAAGAAGGAGACGGAACGGATGACCATGTTCCGGGACAAGAGCGCTCTGTACGGCCGCTCCGGAGATGACAAGGCGCCGTCCTGGTAATCATACAGCTCATCCCGGAAACCGCCGTCTAGCGTAATCCCATGTTTTCTTTTTTTTCTTCACTGTTGAACAATAAACCGGAGAAATGTGCGAGGATCTGTGTTTACCTGCCTGGAACTCTGCGGTTTGGGGGGCGAGCCTACCAAGGACATGATTTATTTGTGAAGGATTGCATCGCATTGTTTGTTGTACACACGAAACCATGAAACCATCAGCACACGGCCAGCGATAAGCCCGAAAATCCGAGATAACTCGTTTTTCCAAGGATTCTACCTGGCCCATTCCCTTGTCTCCTTTAGGTTGGTGACGTAGGTCGCGATTTTCCTCTTAGTTTTCTTCTATAAATATAATTTATCTTAAAGGATTTTTAGCTTCTTAGTTGAAGTTTTAATTCAGCTTGCCTTAGTTCAGAAGCGTAATTTTAATAATATCTAGAGAATTCTAAAAAAATAAATTAAATACATTATATAAAACAAAGGTAACGAAATTTCTTACCGTGTCCTCTTAACCAAAACCGTTAGAATGAATGCCCCCGCTCAATGGGATCGTGCTCTGCTCTCTCCAAGTATGAATATGAAATTCGATGATCACATTTCCACATTTCCTAAACAAGGCAGCAAATTGAAATGCCAATGCAACAAAACAAATTTATTTTTATTGCCAGGGGTTAGGGTTTCGGCCTCGGCTCGGGTTCGGGTTCAGGTTCAGGATCAAGCGTGATGAATCGGTGGAATTGTGCACTTTGGGCGTGCTGCCTCCTTCTCTGTCTTCCTCATTGTGTCCGCTGGTCAGCAGTTTGCACACAGGCGCAGTGGGATCGCTCGATGGAGTGAGGTGAGTGGATTTTCGGGATTTTGCCTCTCACAAGTGCAAGACGCTCTCACAGCGGGGGTGGGAGTGAGAGCTCGAGGATGTCTGGGCTCTGCGAGAGAGAGACAGCACCATTCTCTTTCTCGGAATGAGAAGAAACGAGATATTAAGAAGTGCAGCAATAACGGAAAAGTGCTGGCACTGGAAAATAACTGGAAAAAAGCTAAATGCATTAACAACTGGGTGTGAAAAGTTTTAGGACTACATTGGAAGGTTAAAAATACTGCTTCTCTAATGGCTATGCTAAATTGGAATATCCATTCCTGACCTGACAGTTTTAGGAAATTTATACAGAGTTCTTGGCTTATTTTATACCAGAATATTATGTTTTTTTTTTTAGATAAATTAACAAAATAATTAATATTGTTGTTAATGTTTTTGTATCCCCTTCATCTATTGATATTGTTAATATTTTTGAGATTTATAAAGTAATAAAATATTAGCTGACAAAGAATCTAGCTATTTCACAGGACTTCTAGCCAGATCTAGCGGGCAGGCGATCATTTTCTCTCCTCTTCTCTTCCACTTGTTGTCGCTGTGTTGGTGCCAGATTTATTGTTGCTTCCCCGGTTTTTGCAGGTACGCCGCTTGCTTGTGTGGGTGTGCGTCCGAAATCCAGAGAGTCCAAAAATCCCGCATCCGAAAACCAGTCTCAATTCAATTTCGGATTTCGAAGCGATCGGTGCGGAACGATCGGGAAGAAAACTTGCAAGAATAGAGAATTAAGTCACAGAAAAATGAGTGCGGAGCGAGAGCGGCGGGAGGAGTCCGGGGCGGCCGGAGGAGCGTCCGGAATGGACTTTAGCCAGAAAACCCTGCAGGACTACGAGGTGTTGGCCGTGATGGGCAACGGCTCCTTCGGCACCTGCTATAAGGTGCGCGACAAGAGCACCGGCGAGCTGTTCGCCTGGAAGGGCATGAACTACGACGAGCTGGACGAGGAGAAGTGTGAGGCGTTGGTCTCGGAGATCAGTGTGCTCCGGCAGTTGCAGCACCCGAACATAGTGCAGTACTACCACCATTTGGTCAACCGGGAGGCCAAGTCCGTGTACATCGTGATGGAGTGCTGTGCCGGCGGCGATCTCGCCCAGATCGTTCAGCGGGCGCGATCGCAGCGTCGTCGGTTTGAGGAGCGCTACATCTGGCGGGTGCTCTTCCAGCTGTGCCGTGCCCTGCAGGTGTGCCACAACAAGATACCCAACGGGACGATCCTGCACAGGGACATCAAGCCGGCGAACATCTTCCTGGACGCCGCCGGCAACGCCAAGCTGGGCGACTTCGGCCTGGCCCGGATGCTGCGGCGGGACCAGAGCTTCGCTGCCTCGTTTGTGGGCACGCCGCACTACATGAGTCCGGAGCTGGTCCGCGGACGCAAGTATGACCGCAAGAGCGACGTGTGGGCCGTGGGCTGCCTGGTGTACGAGATGTGCGCCCTGCGTCCCCCGTTCCGTGGACGTGCCTTCGACAAGTTGTCTGAGAAGATTGCCCAGGGCGAGTTCAGCCGGATTCCTGCCGTCTACAGCTCCGACCTGCAGGAGATCATTGCCTTTATGCTGGCCGTCGACCACGAACAGCGTCCCGGCATCGAGGTGATCATCCGGCATCCATTGGTGGTTCGAAACATCTGTGAGCTGGACGGAGAGTTTCCAAGCCTCGTTGAGGCTGGCGAGGACTTCTACAGGTTGCCCGCCGGCGGCAGACTCTTCGAAGAGGAGGAGGAGGAGCTCGAGGTGCCGCCAGAACTATCCAGCACTCTGTTCACCGAGCAATACAGCTTCAATGAGGGCTACGGCCAAAGGAGGCTGAGTGTTACGGGGGTGTTCACCCCGGACTTGAGAAACGAACTCTTCTACTCCGCCAAGCGCAGGATGTTTCCCTCCAAGAAGCTGCAGCTATCGGATCCCGCCCTATACGAGAGTATACGGAGAGAGGAGCGCGAGGAGGAACGGCAGTTGGAGTTGGAGGATGAGCGGCGGCGGCGGAAGGAGATGGAAAAGGTACGCGAGGAGCTCAGAAGTCTGGAGAAGGAGCAGAATAGGGCGCCGGAGCAGAGGGAGGGCTACAGCAGTCCACGTGCTCTTACCGAGAACATATTCGATGAAGTGCTAAAGACCCGGCTCCATGCCATTCGCGCCCAGGAGTCCCTGCTTCAACAGAAGCTAGTGGAGCTGCAGACGCGCGAGCAGGAGTTGAATCTAGCCGAAAAGCGCGTCCAGTCCTTGGAGCGTCAGCTGCAAGGGCAACTGAAGCAGCAGCAGCAGGACAAGCACACGTGTCGCTGCAGCCAGCACCCGGTGGCTCCACCAATTCCACCCCGGAAACCAGTCAAGAGCCACCACGATGACACTTACTGCACCATCGAGCTGAACGAGACATCGCCCACGGTGGCCAAACTCAACTTGGCCGCTATACCGCCGCCCAAGTCGATGAATACCCTGCGGAAAGTCACCTTCCAGTCGCCCCAGAAGTTTGTCACCTACGGAATTGAGAATGTGCCGCCTCCGGTAGCCAATACCGCTGCAGGTAATCCCCCACCGGCTGCTGCTGCTGTTGCTGGTGCTGTGCCCATGCAGATGAGCGTGTCCAGCAATGATTCCGGCGATAGCCAGGCCTCCTCCACTCGGCGAAAGTCCATCCTGTCGCTTTTTGGGCTGAGTCGTGGGTCCAAGGCCGCCTCCAAATCCCTGCCAGCGGTGAATCAGGCTCCAGCAGCTATGCCAACTCGAGTCCAGCGCCCTCCATTGGCAGTGAAGCCACCAGTCACGCAGGAACAGCAACCGGTGGCCACTCCGGCAGCGGTGGCCAATCTCTGGACCAAGGAGCAAAAGAAGCAAGCCTTCGAGCTGCTGGCGGCCATGAATGCGGCAGAAAGGGAGGCGACCGGAGCGGCTGGGTTACTGGGAGCCGGCGGTGGAGCTCGTCGCCAGCACCTGCGACAGTCGGTGAGGGAGCGGAACTCCACGCTCCAGAGAAATCGCATGCGGCGATCGTTGGTCCTGGCCAGTGGTCACCAGAAGCTATCAACGCGCGACCAGATGATGATCTAAGGGTAGGGAGATTGTGGAGTCCAGGAGCCATGGAAACCATGGAAACTACCCGTGTTGTGATGTGGAATAAGTTCCGAAATATAAATATATTCCTTTTTTTTTTGTAAGACATTTATATATAAATATCAATATTTTTTTGCGAGTGTATTATTAGTTTTAAGATTCGCCCTTTTTGCTGCCATACTTTGTGCAATTTGCCTACGATATTAATCAAATCTTGGATTACAGGGTTTGTGTATGAAATAAAAGCAACAAACATTTATATCTGGTCTTTATTTTGGTTTTATAGGGCCACAATATGATATGGCTTTTATAAATAAAGAAATATTTGCAAAATCAAGTTCAACTTTTTCCGTTAACTTCAATTAGTGCATTTCTGTGTTGTAAAATGTAAAAAGAAGCTATCTTAGATCAAAATTAGCTTTTTATAGAGATCACAATGTAAAACGTTTTTATTAAGATGTGTTTATTATTACAAAATGCTGGAAATATGTTTTTTATGAATATGTGCCATAAATAAACTTTATTTTTATCTTTTAAAATATTTACCGTTGTCTGGCTTCCTCACATATCTAGCTATTTTCTAGCTTTTCCAGACAGATGATCGTGTTATTCAACAGGTGGCAGAACTGTTGCTTCGCGCCAGCTGATGATTACCGATAGGCCAGCGCAATCGATAACCGGTTCGTTACGCAAGCACCCATCTGGGCTGATTTCTTAATTAAATTCTTGTTTTATCACCGCACAAGTGTGGTTACACCCGCGTTGTTTAGTTAACTAAATCAGTCCAAAGATGTCCGCCCGTCTGCTGCAGGCCACGCGCCAACTGTGCGCCCAAGGAACGCTGCGATCGTACAGCTCCAAGATCGCCGAAGTGGTGGTGGTCTCCGCCGCCCGAACACCGATTGGCAGCTTCCAGAGCCAGCTGGCGCCACTGTCGGCGACGCAGCTCGGCGCCAAGGCCATCGAGGCGGCGATTGAGCGGGCGGGAATTGGAAAATCCGATGTCCAGGAGGTGATCATGGGCAATGTGGTGTCCGCCGGCCTGGGACAGGCGCCGGCCCGCCAGGCGGCCATCTTCGCTGGCCTGCCGACCAGCGTGTGCTGCACCACTGTGAACAAGGTGTGCTCGTCGGGCATGAAGGCTGTGATGCTGGGCGCCCAGTCGCTAATGCTGGGCTATGCGGACACCGTGGTCGCTGGCGGCATGGAGTCCATGTCCAATGTGCCATACTACATGAAGAGGGGAGCCACGCCCTACGGCGGTGTCAATCTTACCGACGGCATTGTCTTCGACGGCCTGTTCGACGTCTACAACAAGTTCCACATGGGCAACTGTGCCGAGAACACGGCCAAAAAGCTCCAGATCACGCGCCAGCAGCAGGATGACTTCGCCATCGAGTCATACAAGCGCTCGGCGGCGGCTTGGGGCGACAAGGTATTCCAGGACGAGATTGTGCCGGTAAAAATCCAGCTGAAGCGCAAGCCGGAGGTCACCATTGCCGAGGACGAGGAGTACAAGAGGGTGAACTTCGACAAGTTCGGACAACTGGCCACAGTTTTCCAGCGCGAAAACGGCACTGTGACTGCCGGCAATGCCTCCACGCTGAACGACGGCGGAGCAGCCGTTGTCCTGATGACCGCCGAGGCCGCCCAGAAGGCGGGTCTGAAGCCCCTGGCCAGGATCGTGGCCTTCCAGGTAGGCTGGTCATTCAATTCATATTTAAATAGTTTTATATTCTATCATTGGTTCTTCCAGGATGCGGAAACCGACCCCATTGACTTTCCCATTGCCCCGGCCTTGGCTATACCCAAGCTGCTGAAGCGTGCTGGAGTTCGCAAGGAAGATGTGGCCATGTGGGAAATCAATGAGGCCTTCTCCGTGGTGGTCCTGGCCAATATCAAGACCTTGGATGTGGATCCCGCCAAGGTAAATGTCCATGGCGGTGCTGTGTCCATTGGCCATCCCATTGGCATGTCTGGAGCGCGTTTGGTGGCCCATCTGTCGCATAGCCTCAAGACCGGCGAGCTGGGATGCGCCTCCATTTGCAATGGCGGCGGCGGCGCCTCCTCCATTCTGCTGCAGAAGCTCTAAGCGGAGACACTCTCTTTCCCGCTCCCTTTCCCTCTCTCAACCAGAAATGCATTTATTGTCGATCTACGATTATTGGACTCGTGCAAAGTCTTTATTTTTTGTTTTTAAATCTCTAGGTGTCTGTCTGTCTTTGTTCAGCATTTATTGAAATCATGTGATTAGCATAATAAAATTATGAAACAGTGAAGAAATTAAAACAATTGAGATTAATAATTTCTAACTAGTTTACACTCCCAGGTTCATGGGTTCATACCTCCTCTGGCTCTGGCTCTGGCTCCCAGAACTTCCCAGATAAAGATGACCAGCGAACAGAGATAGAGTCCACCGGCTAGGAGATAGACTGCAAAGAGATCCGTGTGCTGGATGCGCTTCTCCCGGTTGAGGAATTGACTTCGGAAGTACCGTTCCCTGGCCACCTGGCCAGCCCAGTGGTGGACCAGGCCCACAGCCCTAAAGGACATGATCAGGTGGTCGAGGTGAGCAGCCAGGTGCGAGTGCTTCTGCAGGTAGATGGCCAGCTGCTGCTCCAGCACGTGCTGCTGGATCATGTGGTAGGATCCCGCCCGATGCCCTGTCTGGGTTAGATAGAGCAGGGCGTCCTGGGAGAGCAGGCCAAAGTAGGGGGGATGTGAGCCGGCGAGGGAACAGCGATCCAACTGCCGCAGGACCTCCTCCGCTCGTTCGGAGGCAACCAGCACGGATCCATTGAGTCCCAGAAGTTCCTGCAAGCTGGATGCCTGCCGCAGGTCCTCGAACGTGGAGCGACTCATCACCCCAGCATAGCCACCGTCGGCCAGGTCCTGGAGACTGTCCGGCAGCCGCTGGTGTATATGGTAGCGCAGGATGAGGAACAGCAGGGCGGAGTACATGGCCCGGACAATCAGGCCAAAGCACAGCCAGCTGGCGAAGAGGAACAGCAGTGACAGCGACGGGTTTTCCGGCGGATCGAAGGGCAGGCCCAAGCCAGCGGCGTAGACCGTCAGGAGGAGCGCCACCCGATCCTCCGGTCCCCGACCCTGGAGCACCACCATGCCCGAGATGCTCACAAAGCTGGCCAACAGGCAGAGCCAGGTGAGCGCCTGGAACGGGAAGACCCAGATCTCCCGGCTGGTCAGGTTATGGGCATTAAGCAGCAGACAGCCCACCAAGCGGTTGGAGTAGTGTGGGAACACCGACGTCAGGTTGGCGGAGTACTGGATGTTCTTCCTCACATACCCAATGGCCAGGTGCGCCGCCGAGCGTCGTCCCTCAACCTGAAACCGCTGGAGCATCTGCTGCTCCGTCCAGGTCCTGTGAGTCCTCTGCTGCTCCTGCCAGCCCTCGAACCGAATGCTGAAGTTCATCCTGCGGGACAATTCCTGCAGCAGGTGTCCCTCCAGGCCGCCCAGCTCCAGCCGCGGCCCCTCCTGCCGCAGCTCGAAGAAGGGGACCATTCGCCGGGCCAGCACCACCAGCGGACACCCGTTGAGGTTGTGCAGCTTGGAGGGAAAGTAGTCGCGGTGCTGCCAGGACCTGCCCAGAAAGCGGTTGATCCTGGCGGGCCGGGGCGAGTCGTTGCAGCGATCGGGCGCGTAGGGGAAGTAGGTGTGGAGCAGCACCTGGCCGCCGGAGCTCTGGGTCATCACGTTGCAGTTGATCAGCTGGTGGCGCCAGCAATAGGCAAAGACCCCCTGCATGTCCTGCGGAATGAGGGAGTCCCGCTGCTGCAGGAATATGAAGTAGTACTCGCTGGCGTCCGACTGCGCCGTGTACGTATGGATCTCGATGTCCCTGAAAGACATGGAAGACTAAGCTGTTGGTGGCTATATACCAGGATGTGCGACTTACAACAGCGCCTCCAAGGAGTCGACCAGCAGTAGATTGTGTGTCCTCGGCCCTGCGATCCTTCGACGCGGCCGATCGAACTCCACCAGCACCAGCTGTATGATCATGGTGTCCACGCTCTCGTACAGCAGCTGCATGATGCTGCGGTAGAAGTTCATCGGACTGGGCCGCCGGCAGGAGAGGATCACCATGAAGGCGGGCGCGATCCTTTGGTAGAAGTCCTCGATGAAGACCCGCAAAGCCTGCGCCACGTGCTGGTTGATGGCCGCCGCCTGCGTCTGGGCGCCGATGTACTTCATGGACTCGAAGTGCAGCAGGCTGGTCACGTTCATCTCCGTCTGTCCGGGCACCGTCCCTACTCTAATAATCTATTCCCAATTATAATTCCTAATCCCAGCTGCGGCTCTGTATTTGCAGCTCATTAGAGGCGTCGCATCGATTAGGCCAAGGAAAGTCAAACAAATCCTTTGTGGGTCACGCACTGAGGTGCAGGTGAGGTGCCTGCCCGAGATTGGGTCGCAGTGCTGGGCTAGTACCTGGAAAACTGTACCTAAGGGTACTCTTTCACTGTATAGAAGTACCTTCTGTCTTAAATGATTAATTTTTAGGTTTAGTAACTCAAATATGTGTAGGAACTTTATTTATTTTCATATTTTTAGCTCACCACAATAATTAAAATGATATTTTATTTAGGTTTTTACTTCTCTGAGATTTATTATATTAATTCTTCATAAACAAACGGTTTTAAAAAATGAGAATAATTAAAATAATATTCTTTTAGGTTCTGACTTCTTTGAGATTTATTATATTAATTCTTCATAAACAAACAGGCATTATTGGAAAATATCCAAGTAAATAAGTTAGAAATGGGGTTTAAAAATATTATTTGTATTATTTTCGGTTTATTAATTTAAGTTTTAAACTTTTTGGTGGGGTTTAAAAATAGTAATTGTGTTATTTTCTGTATCAAATGATTTATTTTTAGGCTTAATAAGGCAAATATAGGAATTTAATTTAATTTTTTTTGATTTTTAGCTCACTGCAGTAATGGTTTTGTAAAATGATAATAATTAAAATTATATTTTTTTAGGTTTTGAGTTCTATGAGATTTATTATATTAATTCTTCACATTATTATCATTATTGGAAATAGCCTAATAAATGAGTTAGAAATTATCTATAGATGGGGTTTAAAAATGGTATTTGTATTATTTTCGGTTTATTAATTTAATGTTTAATGGTAAATGGTAATTGTGTTATATTCTGTATCAAATGATTAATTTTTAAGCTTAATAAGGCATATATTTATAGGAATTTAATTTAATTTTAAATTTTTATCTCACTGCAGTAATGGTTTTGAAAAACAAGATTAATAAAAATGATATTTTTTAAGTTTTTAACTTATATGAGATTTATTATATTAAATCTTCATAAACTAAAGGTCATTATTGAATATAATAATTTAACTATTTATATAATTTAACTAACTAATAAATTAGTTAGAATTTAACTGTAGATGAAGTTTAAAAATGGTATTTGTATTATTATCGTTTTATTAATTTAATTTTTAAATGGTAAATGGTAATTGTGTTATTTTCTGGGTACAAAATATCCCCTTTTATCTGATCCTGTACCTCTACCTTTGCCATCACTGCTCCACCCATCAAGGCACATCTGTGCCTTATGACTGACCATAAATAGAGCCATAGCTCAACCTATTATATTACCTATATAGGGTGGTGGTGGTTATGGCTTGACGATAATCGTATATAGTTACGGCTTCATCAGTCCCCTCTATTTATAAGGTGGTGGAAATGCTTCATTGATTGATGTGGTCACGACTTTCCCACTTCATTTTCTACTTTTTCCATGTGTCCTTTTACACTGAACTAAATATTATAAATAAGATAAGCTCTCTTAGATAATAAAACCGATTTTCAATTAAATTTAAATATATATTGTTTTTTTTTGGCACTTCCTTGAATATTATTTTCTAATATAAATGCTTTTACTAAGGGCACTTCTTGGAAGAACTTCTTTACTTTCCAATCAATAGCCGCCTTTGCTTGCTTTTAATTAGTCCAATCTCCGCCAGGATCTGGGTCCTTGGCCAGGAAGGAGCGAGCCCAGTCCAAAGCCAAGTCGTCCTCTCACAGTCAAGCCTCCAACGCCACTATGAATAGCAGCTCCATTCGGTCCTCGGTCCTGTACAGCAGCTACGTGGAGCACTCGAGGATCGACATTCAGACGGAGGAGGCGGACATGTATGTGGCCCGGGCCCTCCGGCTGGTCATCGAGAATGTGCTGGCCCAGCTGAGCGCCACCCTGGTGTTGACCATCTCCACGAGACTCCCGGGCACCACCCAGTGGTTCGAGTACATGATGGGCATCCTGGTGGACTCGTGGCAGATGACGCCAGTCCAGCTGCTGGGATTCCGCCCCGATGCGGTGAACATTTCGGTGCCGGGACGGAAGAGGGTCAACCTGCTCTTTGTGGACTCCCACGCCGGATTGCTGTGAGTACAGAGCAGCAGGAGGGAGTCTAGCATTAATCCATGACTCCGCAGGAACACCAACATAACGGCGGACAATGCGGACTTTGATGATCCGGACTACTACTTCATCTTCCTGCAGGCGCGGGACCCCCTTATTCCCGAGGAGCTGCGTCTGATATTGAACCACTGTCTGGCCCACTTCTGGCTGCACTGCAGCGTTATGATCCAGACCGCCGACGTGGACCTGCTGGTGTACACCTTCTATCCCTTTACGGCGGCCACCTGCCAGGAGGCGCATCCGGTGCTGGTGAATCGCTTCGATGGCCAAAGCTGGCTGGCCAACTCCTCCATGTTCCCGGACAAGCTGAGCCAGATGCATGGCTGTCCGCTGACCGTGCTCACCTGGCACCAGCCGCCGTTTGTGAGGCTGGTCAGGGATGCAGCCAGCGGGCTAGTCCGGGCCAGCGGCTTCGAGATCCAGCTGGTGCGCCACCTGGCCCTTAGG
>VNKC01000616.1:0-18195 GCA_008042775.1 Drosophila pectinifera
TTTATTTAATTTTTTTTATTTAAGAACAATATTATTATTATTATTATGTATTTTATATTAAACTTATATTATTTATATATATATATATATAAATATAATTATTTAAGAGTAGTGAACTCTAGAGCTCCAAGAACTACAAGATTATAGTTGGAACTTTCTCCCAGTGCAGATACCCGCTCCCCGCCCTCTCCCTCCTCGCCCATGGTGTCTGTGTCTTCTTCGGGTAACGCTTTATTTTCAATTTAACCCTCATTGCTGCCCCCCCCTCTCTCTCGAAGGTACTTCCTTTCCACCTTCGCTCGTGTGGCATAAAAATTGAATCCTAATCCATGAATATAGATGATTATTATATGCCCCCCACTCCCCCCGGGAGAAGAAAAATAAAGAAGAAAGGACGCGGAGAAGCAGCGGGATGGCGGCCATTAGAATACGGCTGCCTCGCCCCGTCTGGCCGCCCCTCTCCCTCTCGGGCGTTTGGTAATTTTCCTTTTGTTTTGCATTTTGCATCGGTCCATCCATCCGGATCCTGGCCCGGCCGAATCCGAATCCTCCCACTCCGGGCCACTACCAGCAGCGGCGAAATGAAAACGCCGCCAAAGTTGTCGTAAAATTTTGTTATGACTTTTTTCTTATTGCCGTTCGCAGTTCGCAGTTCGCCGAACGCATTCGAAATGTGGCTCTAGGGGAGCTGATCCTGCAGGCGCAGGAGGGGGCAGGGGTGGCCGCCTAAGATACTTCCTGCTGGTATTTAAAGTTGTAAAAATTGATGGGTCTTTGGGCCGGGAATCAGGGCTGCGAGCCGCCTAGAAAATCTCACTTCCGCTGCCTCTTTTATGGCAACTGCAGCTGCGGAGATTAGTATCCTTACATTTTGGCCAAAAGTATATAAATAAATGTATATTTCCACTCCGCAGCAACATCTTAAAGTTGGAGATTTTTTACATATTTTTATATCTTTCTTATATCTCTCTTTCGTTCCCAAAGGTAATAAGTAATATTGAATATCTTTCTATATTTTCCTCAGTAGTGGTAGTTGCCCACTTCCAATTAATCCAAATTTATGCCAGAGCTAGGCATAAAAAAGTGCCTAAATAAATTATTAGAAAATTAACAGATTTTGCAATTAAAACTACAAAACTAAATTACAAATGCATGGCAGAAAGGTGCGCTCTTAACGAGCAAATAATAATGACCGCGGCATTTGTAATAACAATAATGAAAAGCCATTTTGCCATTTGGCCATTTTGGCCCCGGCTATGAACCCTGAACTGGGCCTCGGCCGGGCCAACCAAAGAACAACACACACGGCCATAACAATTAATTAACAAATAAAATGTCAATTAATTTTACAAACATTGCAGCGGCGAAAATACACAAAAAAAACCTGAATATATACATATAACAATAAAATTTACTGCGCACAGGCAGCCTGCCTCCGCCCCCTCGCCGGGCTCGCGGAAAACCCGCTCGGAAAAGCCAGGCAAATTTTCTCATTTATTTATGATTTCAATTGCAATATTAAAGGTGTGGGGACGTGTGTGGGCGGCAAATTTAAATAAGTTGGCCGGCGGTGAAAGCATTTTTTGGTATTTTAAATATTTAATTGAATGATAAATAAATGCAGCCTTTCCCCTACACGGCGCCGCGGCCGCAGGGCACGATTGATGCGCACAATCATCAGTAGCGCAAATTACGGGGCCTGTAATGGAATCTGGAGAAAGAACAAAGACCGATGCGGAAATCTGAACGAAAAAAGTCCATAAAAATCGCATTTATGTGCAAGTGTGCGTGTTCGAGCGAACCAATGATTGCGGCCAAGGAATATAAATATTTATACAGGTCTCCCCATGGAAGCCATCGAGGGTTATATGGACTTTTAAAGGAGTAAATAAGTCAAAATACCAGGCGAGGCAGAGCCTCTTCATACTCGTCGAATAATTTAATCTATTTAATTTAAATTAAGCCAAGATTCAAGCAAAAGAAATCAATAGTTTTATAAATAATAACAAGTGTCTTTCCGCTAGTTTATGTTTGTGGACTTTAAGTGGGAATATTAATTATAGGAAATGTGTACAACAATTTTCTCTTCAGTTTCTCATCCCCACTTTCACTCGTCTTAAATGGCAGACCATTTATCTGCAGTTCAGAGGGTATATAGTGGGCCTAATATACCCCTCAGAGTCTGGCCAGCCGCCATTTTGTTTGGCCGCAGACGCAAAATGCAATTTAATTATTACATTTGGAGTTTTTGGTCCCCTCTGTCCCCGCTGGGCGCCCTGGTTTTGGGGCCGCCGCCACTGGCTGTCCACATATTTATTTACTTATTTATTTAAACATTTATTTATCGTATTTACTTGCGTTTCATTTGCCCTGGCGGGGCAGTATTTTCCGATGCGGGCCACGGACTCTGGGGGCTGGCTTTTCCATTTTCCATTTTCCATTTGCCATTTGCCATTTTCCGTGTTCCGTTTGCAATCATTGAAACGGAACTTTCCATTCGGCCAGAAATTTACATTTCAACTTCATCTGCATCTTCATTTGCCGCGCCGTCGCCTGTTTTTGTTGCATATTTTCTTTTATTACTTTTATTATATTCTGTTCTTGGAATTTGCCACCTCCCTGCTGCTCCCAATTTCCACCATTTTCACCGCAGAACTAATAAAACTTTATCTTTTTTAATATCGACTGGTGGGTGCTTAGGGGCCCTGTGTAATATTTTACAGTCGCCAGTCGTCTGCGCAAATTCGACGTCTACTCATTGCGCCAGAACAGGCCAACTAGCAGGAAAGTTCGGCGGAATATGCAAAATAGATGAGCTGCTGCTGGGAAAGCGGTGGAAAGCGGTATAAGGCGGGAAAGCGGTGGAAGCCGGGGGACATTCCTCATCCAACCACCAGCCAGTCGCTCATATATTGACTGGGGAATACGCCGAGGCTCCGGCGGGAAAACTGTGCTGCAGCAGATGGAAAATGTAGCCATATTTTCTCCGGCTCAATGGATCAAACCCAATTAATTCAAGTACTTGGAGCCCAAGGAAATGTCCTTACCTTGAGCATATTATTATTATTTCCTTGATTTATTTTTAATACAGCCCAACCTTTGCCTTAACTCTCAGTCCAGATCGTTAGTTATGAGGGCCCGTTTGAGGAACTGCTGCTTTTTCATCCCTCTGAGAGTGGCCTGTTTGATCAGTGCCCTGATCCTGATCTTCTTCGAGCTGATCGCTGTTCCCCAGCGGAACCCGGGAGACCCAGAGAGCCTAAAGGGAATCCTGGTGGCTGCCTACAAGCTCCTCAATATGGTTCACTCCATTGGCTGCCTAATGCTCTTCGTGGCGTACTTTGTGGTGAGACCTTAGTAGCGAATATTATGAGTTTATATATAAGTTTGAGTATCCTCCAACACCCAGAGGTTTGCTGCCCTGGTACGGGTTTTTTTGATCACGGACGCTCTGCACATTATCGTGACTCCAATCTTTCTGTTTCTTGAGCTGTTCTTCTGGGGCTCAGATCTTGTCGATGTGGGCATCGCCTTTGCCGGCATTTGTATGTCATTCCCAGATATATTAACCAGACATTAAGCCACTGTATTTTCCCCGTAGTTCTAAGCCTGTACTTTTGGCTGGTGGCCCACGCCTTCTATCACCAGTGCAAGGATGACAGATTTACGGAGCGAGGCAGCTTGCCCGCAGAGCCAGAGATCCGAAGTGGCTCTACATTTGCCTGAGCCCCAAATTAATTCTTATCCGAAATAAAAATATTCATAACTCAGACAAAACAGCCTTAATTTCCAATCGGAAAGCGGTTCTATATTAGTTTTTATTCACTTAATTAATCTGCATATCGAATTATCGAATTTAAAACAATAAAATTTTTGTCAATTTTTGAAAATTTTAATGATGTAACCCCTTATCAAATTTTCAAAAATCGGCCAAAATTTTTTTTTCTTGTTTTTTCCATATTTTAGTTTAGAATAATTAAGATTTTAATGGCGAATCGGAAGGTATATGACATTTGGCTATCCCTTGATTTTTCTTCAAAATATGCGCATTTTTGGGTCTCGATCTCGGTATTTTTAACATCCTCGCACATAAAAATATTCATAACTCATCCAAAAAAGCCTTAAATTTCAATCGGAAAGCTGTTCTATCTTAGTTTTAATATAGTTAATTAATCTGCATATCGACTTACTGGATTTCTGGCCAAACTCAGCTGCTATGAAGATTTAATCAAAATTTTTGGTAAAATCAGAAATAAAAATATTCATAACTCAGCCAAAACAGCCTTAATTTCCAATCGGAAAGCGGTGCTATCTTAGTTTTTATATAGTTAATTAATCTGCATATCGACTTACTTGATTTCTGGCCAAACTCTGCTGCTATGAAGATTTAATCAAAATTTTTGGTAAAATTAGAAATAAAAATATTCATAACTCAGCCAAAACAGCCTTAATTTCCAATCGGAAAGCGGTTCTATATTAGTTTTTATTTACTTAATTAATCTGCATATCGAATTATCGAATTTAAAACAATAAAATTTTTGTCAATTTTTGACAATTTTAATGATGTAACCCCTTATCAAATTTTCAAAAATCGGCCAAAAATTTTTTTTCTTGTTTTTTCCATATTTTAGTTTAAAATAATTAAGATTTTAATGGCGAATCGGAAGGTATATGACATTTGCCTATCCCTTGATTTTTCTACAAAATATGCACATTTTTCGGTCTCGATCTCGGTATTTTTAACACCCTGGCACATAAAAATATTCATAACTCAGCCAAAACAGCCTTAAATTCCAGTCGAAAAACGGTTCTATATTAGGTGCTATATAGTTAATTAATCTGCATACCTAATCACTTGATTTTTGGACAAACTTTGCTATTAAGAAGATTTAGTCAAAATTTTTGGTAAAGTCAGAAATAAAAATATTCATAACTCGGTTAAAAAAGCCTTAAATTCCAATCGGAAAGCGGTTCTATGTTTGTTTTTATTTGCATAATTATTCTGAATACCGACTTTAGAAATATAAGGTAATAAAATTTTTGTCAATTTTTGACAATTTTAATGATGTAACCCCTTATCAAATTTTCGAAAATCGGCCAAAATTTTTTTTCTTGTTTTTTTCCATATTTTAGTTATAAATAATTAAGATTTTAATGACGAATCGGAAGGTATATGACATTTGGCTATCACTTGATTTTTGGCCAAAATATGCTGTCAAGAAGACGTCAAGATTCCCAGTTTTGGGTCTATAAACGTTATTTTTAAACCCTAGCAGATCGTATGCTGATGCCCCTATTCCAGCTGATCTTCCTACAAATTTTCCATTTGAACATAATCAGATACCAGAAACCGGAAGCTGATGGCCGCTGCACTGACGCGGCTTTGTTATATTTTGTAGCATACTTTTACGTAGCACCGCAACGCTGCTTATGCGATAAATGCAGCATACTTTTAGGGGCATCAAGACTTCAATCAGACGGCGGCTGCTGCCTCGTATTTTCTGTTCGCCTGGTATCTGAAACCCCATTCCCCAGGCTATTATATGATTTTTGGCCAAGCTATGCTGTTCAGAAGACCCCAGGTAGATTATTATATGATTATTAAATGTCTTTTGTAATGAATATTAAGTGAATATCCTCCAACACCCAGAGGCTGGCTGCCCTGGTACAGGTATTTCTGGTCACGGACGCTCTGCACATTATCGTGACTCCCGACTTTCTTGAGCTGTTCTTCTGGGGCTCAGATCCCGCAGAGCCAGAGATCCGAAGTGGCTTTACCTTTGCCTGAACCCCAAATTAATCCATATTTTTCAGCAATTATACACACATTTATAGTTTACAACACTTTCCGCGCGTCGAACAAAAAAAAAAGGAGACTTAGCTAGGGATTTTTCAGATGGGAGCCTGGGTAGCCTGTGGGTGGGAGGACTCTATCGGGTATCGGCGGTGTCGGAAGCCCCTTAGCCGGACTTGGCCGTGGTCGGAGGTAAGCAGCCGGGCGGCGGTCCCGGGGGGCGAGCGCCGGTCGGAGGTGTGCCACTGGGCGGCGGGCCACTGGGCGGCGGGCCACAGGGACCCTGCGGCAAAGCGCTCTGCGGGACAGACGAGTTAATGAAGGTTCAATTAGCTGTAACTGGGCTGCCAGTAGTTACCACTAGGGCGCTGCACAGCAGCACCAGCAGCAGGCCCATGAAGTAGCTGAGGTTCAGATGCATCTTGTGGTGGGTCCGGAAGTCAACTGTGGCCGGGTTCGATGCCAGCTTCCGCTTTTATAGCAGCCGATCGAGCCGCCGAGCGTGTCCAACTGTCATTACCGCCAGTTCGACTCCGCAATTAATGCGAATTCAGTTTTTAGCCGTGGTGTGAAAATTGGGGGAAATTGTTTTCGTGTTGCGGCGACACGAGTCCAATTAAATCTCGACTATCTCCGGCTGTATTAAATCATTATAGATCAATTGCTGAATGGTCGCGAGGCGTCGCTTTTCTATTACCAGCTTTGCCAGTGCCAGTGCCACTCTCAGTGCTCTTCATTAAATGATTATAATTACCCGGCAGCTGCTACGTGGCGTATGAGTTATATTCGCGCCCGCCTCTTTGTAAGACAACGCGGCGTATGCGTAATTTGCGCATGGCTGGCTTAAAAACTTTTCTTGCCGCGAGCAAAAGTCGAAACGCTGGCTGGAATTTCACACCTTATTGCCTTCGCATCTGGAGCGAAGGTCCTAAAACAATTAGCGATTGTTTCACCCGACCCCTCGCTGGAGAATCCCCAAAGTCCTCGTGGTCGGGGTCTCGGGGTCGGCGTTAAAATTAATACTCGGAGTCCGTGCTGCCAACTTTGGCTGTATTCTGGCTTTTAATCGAAAGGCTGAAAGCCTAAAGGTGTTCAATGTGACAGGAATTATTATATTATATTATAATATATTTATATTACATTGTTTTCCTTTTAAATTCCTGATAATTGTGGCCACAAGATGTGGGCTTTCAGCTGATCTGCTGAATATCACATATTATTTAATGCTCACTGTTTAAGAGACACTGGGATATAATTATATCTCTGTAATAAAATCTACCCAAGAATTCTATATCGATAATATTCATTTAACAATAAAGGTAACCACAACAATCACATAAATATAAATATAAATAAATAAAGAATTCTTCATAAAGTTCATCAACATAAACAATCTATGGCATTCGAGGATGAAGGTTCTCAGCTGAAACTAAATTGTTTAGGCAACAATTTATGTACTACTAGAATTAAATATGTTCTTAAAACTAAATATAATACTCCACAAAACTAAATTTGATCGAAAACCGACATAGGGCCAAGGTTATCTATGGAGTTGCCCAACCCTGAACACCTTAATTGGCACCGCCTGTTCAATGGCTTGTACCTCACCGGCGTAGGGGCCGGGAGGCGTCTCAGGTGTGCTCCCGGGGCTTCAGGTGGCCAGAGGGGTGCTGACTGCATTTTGGCTAGGATTGCATATTCATGTACGACCGCCGCCACGTTGGTTGCTGCCATGTTCATGTTCCGTCTGAGGCTTAAGCTCAGCGTTAGCCGGGGGAGCCTGTTGGGCTGTTGGCTTGCTGGCTTGTTGGCTTCTTGGTTGGCCGTAAAACTAAAATAATAGCCGCATAACATTTTATCTACCGCAGTAATAAATATTCAGTTAATTATAGTTACCCCGAGGAGCGGCGGAGAGCGAGGAGCCGCCGTCGTCTCTTGTATGCAAATGCTTCTAGTAATAAAACACCAAAAACTTGCCGGCTATCTAAAGCCACCCAGCAGAGAGCGAGGCGGGTTTTTGTTGGTTTATGCCACAAGTTGGATTAGACGAACTTGCCACTCCATTCCGCCCCCCAATCAGGGGTCGTGTGAGGCTCAAACTGATCGCAGCATCCCACTGAACATGACTCCAGGGGATCGCCAGACTTTGGACTTCTCTTTCCCAAAGAAATACAAACAAATTTAAGCATTTTCATTAGTTTAAAAATAAAGTAACAGGTTACTGTCTTCTTTTTTTTATAAATAACAATGACTAACAGTATATCTATTACATTTATCTATATTTTCTCTGAAGTATACAACATATTCCTCAGGCTGTGGGCCACTTTCGCTTTCTCGAAGACGCGGCCGCAAATTACGGCTCCCCTCGAAGGATCACGCCAGGAGCAACCGCAGGGAGGGGCCACAATCCCCCCGCATGCCTCTGCTTTGTGGACCCTTTTCGCTGTGGCATAACCGTTAAAATTTGTGTTTTTGCGGCACTTGCAAATGGTGCCCGCCCATGCCCATTCCCCACTCCCCACTCCCCATTCCCCCGGCGAGCGTTCGAATGGCATTGTTCCATTGTAGCTGCTCCTGCTCGGCGTAGTACTTGGCGGTTATAATAATTAAAATGAGCAAAATAATTTCAGCTGAAAGCATCGATGAAAGGCTAAATGCTCAATAAATGCGCCGCCCCGCCCCGCCGTCCCGCCGCACCTCTGGCTTTGTGTTGACAGCGAGGACCGGCGGACGGTAACTCAGGGCTTGTTGTTCCGAGGATACCCCACCACCCACCACCGCCGAGCGGAATCCCCCCTTGGGGGGCAATTAAAGTATATGCACGCGCAGAAAAGAAGGCCAGCCAGGGCCAGGGCAGTCAGGGCCAGGGAGCCAAAGAGCCAAGAAAAAGTTGCCGAAAAGTTTTCCCATCGATGACTTGGTGCCAAGACAAAGGGGCTCTCCCCCGGCCTCCATGTGATATCGATGGCAATGGGTTAAGGGCGGGGGCTGCCACCACAGTTGGCAATGCGTAAAAGTGTTAACCAAAGGCAGTTAAAATTACAAAAGGCAATGGGCTCCATGGCAATGCCAGAGCCGGGGGGGAAGGAGGCCCTAATAAAAGCTGTGAGCAGGCGGCGTACAATGTCGTTTGGCTCTTTGAAAAATTAACACCTAATATCCGCAAAATCGCATCAAAGTATTGTTCAAGTCCCCGCTCCTGCCTTTTGTTACGAAAACTTTGCAATTTCTTAAAAGTGTCGCTCAACCATGGCCCTCATCCTGCCAGGACCTCCACCCTCCACCGTCCACCCTCCGCCCGCCGCTCTCTGCTTGCCTTGACCCCGCAGCTGTTTTTTAGTTGTAGGCGTTATTAGCCACACTTAAGACGCCGGCAAGGGGGCCCGAAATTTGAGACAAAGGAGTGCCAAGTGGGGCTGCCAGGGGGGAGGTAATGTTGCCATATTTTAGCCTTTTGTTTTCAGTGCTTTCTGGTGATGTTGCTGTGTAAATTGACACCGCGGCAATGAGTTAATAAGGCAAGTCCTGGCAAATAGACGCGGCTCTCCTGGAGAGGGTGATAAGGACCCACTCCTCCTGTATCCTTTTTTTAATATTTAATTGAACTTAACCTGTTTTCCTTAGGTAATTTACACATGCTCACATATGACTCTAGCAAAGGGTGTTCGCTTAAGGGTTACATCGATATGATAGGGACTTGCTTATTATATATTCTATATACACTTTGGGAGAGGGGTACTTTGTGTGCATAAATCCCACCATTGAACGGCTATCTGTGCCCGAGAGCTATGGAGCTCTATGAGAGCCGCACACGCATGGCACATAGCCAGATAGCGAGTGTGTGTGTGTGTGTTATACATATTTTTAATTATTTTCATTTCATGTCTTTTAATTAACATGCCTAATAAAACACATGGCCAGAAAGCGAACCAATGCGGAGGGGTGGCTGGCTGCCGGGGCATAAAAAGATATTGTCAGTCTGTCAGTCAGTCAGCCAGGCAGCCAGGCAGCCAGCCTCTGATGTATGCAAATACCATCCCTAACACATTCGAGGCAAGGACCTGGGAGCTCTGAGCTCGGAAAGCCTTTGAATCGCCTTGCCCGGCCCGACCGCCTAAAAATCCCCAAATATAAATAAATAAAAAGAAAATGTTGCTGGGCAAATCAAGCGAGCATAATTACGGAGCTGCAGCTTCCACCTCCACTTGCTACTTTCCACCCCCAGCCGGCAGGGGAGAGCTCTTTTGCGGTTTCTGGTTTTTTGTTTGTTCCAAATGCATAATGTTGATTATGGCAATAATTTTATGAATTTATGTAAACATTCCTCGCCGGCGCAGCCACATCCACAGCCTGACGATGGCACTGCCAAGGTGGGCACTCCGATAAGGACCCAGTCACGGTCTTAACCCACTCACTGCCTAAGTCTCCCTTATTAACGGGTCCCTGGCTCAAGACGCTCGAGGACTCTAGCCTGTGTTTGTGGCTAAAAGGAGGTTGGATATATAAAGTTTTAAGATTTAAAGTTATAGCCAAACGAATCAATTAAGCTGCTTAATCTGCCCCCTCATTGGATTTATTTCTGATATCCTTTCGCTCCTTCTTACTGCTGTGTCCTTTTTTTGGCTCATTTAATTTACCGTTCAATTCCACATTCGTTTCGGTATTGAATTTTTAATCACGCACACACGCCTGACCCCAGAGCTCGGGGCAGGACAATCGCAAGGAGCTGGGACTGGGGCAGGAGCCAAGCCTTCAATTCAATATGCAAGCCAAGCGACTGAGTCTGGCCAAACTATGCACCAAACTACCAGCTAAGAGCACTGAGAAAAATGATACATTAGTAGGTAAAAGGTGAACAAAATTAGAAGAAAATCTGCTGAAATTTATTTAAAAGTTATATTATTTATGGTTCACTTTAGTCGTATACTATTACTATTAAAACCAAATAAAAGAAGTATTTGTGTTGGCAAGTAAGTGAAATCAAGGACTTGCTCTTCTAATTAAATTATTATTATTATTAAGCTTAAATATAAGTAGTTTCTGTGCTGGCAAGTAAATAAGACTTGCTCTTCGGATGTATATCCCAACATTGAGCTCTGTTTCAGCCGTATCTGTATTAGTTTAATAATTTATATTAATTAAACACACTTACAGTGCACACTCGCACTCTCGAACAGGTCAACTCAATTTGGTCAGCCCAATTCCGGAGGAGGCGGAGGCTCAGCCCCGTCCCACTGGCCACTGCCACTGCCACTGGCCACTGGCCACATCCCACAGTCCACAGTCCGCACCACACACCCCACGTCCATGTCCAATGCTTAAAGTGTAGCTCATTAAATAATATCCTTTTTGGCGACGAGCTCGCTGCGAGTGTCCTGGGCGAGGCTGTAACTTTTTTATTTCCCTGCCCGGCTGGTTGGTCAGTTCTGGGTGGCCTCTGGGTGGCCTTCGGAGGAGCAGGAGGCTGTCCATGCGGCGCTTATCAAAATGTAGCCGCTGCCTGTCGAACCGGAGGGGGAAGGGTCTCAGTTTGGGCTCTGGACTCGGGTCGACTTTTGGGACACCACGGAGGCGGAGACGGAGCTGTGATGTAGACGGAGACGGAGTCGATGCGTTTGCCCTCTGAACTGGGACCCTGTTGGTCAGCGGCAAATGTCCTGAAATCCAGGCAACCCTTTTCCCTCGGCCAGAACCACCCCGCCAACTCGCCCTCTCTCTGTCTCGCTGCTGGGGACAATTTTTGAAAACGCTTTTAAATATTAAAATCCATGACGATTTCCAGCGAACGAACATTCTCGCCATATAATTTTGTAGTTGGCCGAGGCGGAGGAGGAGGAGGAGGAGGAGGACGATATTTGGGTTTTCAGTTTGCTGATGAGGAACAACGGGCAGGGACTCCTTTTTCGGGTGGCTCTTGGCTGCCCGTTGCGCATATTGAATTTATTTAATTAAGGGTTCCATGCAGCACACACACAGGCACACCAGCACACCAGCACACACGCACACCAAACTAACTGAACTGTACACACACACTCCCCTCTCTCTCGCTCTCGCTCTCGCTCTCTGGGAACATCTCCTGCTCGATGACTTCATTTTTCGGTAAAGTATGCAAAGGCTTCTCTTATTTTTGCCGCTCCTCCCGCCCCCTGCCGCCTTGTGTATTTCACAATAATTTGCACGAGTGGACAGCCCCACATCCGGTATCCTTAACCCCCACCGGGCACTCTTAACCCATTGAGTAGGGCCTCTCGCACAACAGCTTTGAAGAATTGCGGTTTAAAAACGGTTTTATTAAATCAACAAATATGTGCAATATATTAAATATATATTTTATATATGTGCTTTATTATTCTCCCACTGGGCTTTAGGGGGTTAAGGCTCCTTTGGCCGGGAGTACGTGTCCATAACTGCGCATAGTTGGGAGATGAGGCAACTCGAACCAAAACTAAACAAAAACTGAACTTCACGGACCGCTTTTTTCTGCTTCTATTTTTCAGCAAAGAGTGCTCTGAAGGGCGGCTGCAAAGGTTTATATATATTTATATATATAAATAAATGTACGATATATATATATATATACGTGTTTGGAGTCCCAGTCCCAGTCCCTTTGGTATGTCACAATTTCGCATGGTTTCCGGTTTTCTACTGCCCCCGACCTCACATTTCGTCTGATAATTATGAAATTAAATGAAAGTGTGTGTGGCTGGCCAAGGGGGGAGGTCCTGGCAGTTATCGGTGGTTTCGGAACCTTAACCACAATCAGTCGCAAAATCAACTCAACATTCAAGCAAATGCCAAAATTAATTCTAGTTCTTAAGTCCTCAAGATTTGCCTAAAAAAATACAACTAAAATAATTAAAGCTGTAATATATATGTTATGAATGCATAATTAATACATTGCTTAGTTATTAAACCCCATCAAGGCAGGGCCTGCGTTCCTTTCGCTAACCCACCAGTTGGGAATTATAGTGGCAGGAAGCCAGAGTATGCCAGTGTCGGGGCAGAGAGCCACTGGTCAGAAGTCAAGCCGCGCTGAGCGGAGAGTCTATGATTCTGGCTCGCTGAGTGGACGCGAGTGGCGATAATAATGATAAACATCGCTCCGGTCAGTCGGGGACCATCGAGTGGCTGTTGTTGGTGTTGTTGTTTGCCACACGCACACACACACCAGCCAGGGAGAGGGTGTTGGGGTTGGGGTGGAGGCAGGGACGGTCCTCGAAGGCCACGCACTTTCGCTGCGAAGCGCGGCAATGTCAAAAAGTTGTTGTTTTGACAAATGATGTCGCGCGTCCTTTTGGAGTCCTGTTGTCCCTGGTCCCCGCTCTCCTATCCCCCGGTTCTGGCCCCAAAACGGAGTGCAGCCTGTGCCTTGTCCAGTGTCCTTGTCCTTATGTGTGCCAATCTCCCGTTGACGCCTTTCTAATGAAGTTGCGCCAGTTGCAAATGCGAAATAATGGGCCTAGACTGGGGTCAACTTCGGTTAGAAGTTGGTTTAATTTTTTGCTTAAGTAAACATAAGTTAGAAAATAAATTCCTTAAGGTTTTATCTAATTTATTGATGTCTCTTACCTTGAACTTTAAATATAAAATATAATTAAAGCCATTTTCAAACAAAAAGCTTAGTGTTCAGTATAAATTCTTAATGATTTATTTTAATCAGTAAAAATACTTAAATATAGACCCTCAAAAATCCCATTTTAAACAGAATAAAATGTATTATTATAGCTTACTAATTTATTAGATTATTTCATTCTAATATTTGTATCAGGCCAGCCAAAGATCTCATTTTGAGATGAAGAGTTAGAGGCTTTTCCTCGGAATGGTTACTGCTTTTGGCCACTCAAACCCACCATTCAGCCACTCGGGGACTTCCCCTTTCTCAGCTCAGCTCACTCGCCCGCCCACTGGCTCTCTCCGGGTGTCTCTCTCTCTGTCTTTCTCTCGCTCTTTTCTCTGTCTCGCCGAGTGAAAAGCGTTTTCGAACTGGATTTCCCCTGACGATGTTCGAAAGCTCTCAAGTGAAAGACCGCTCGCTGGCCTTTCCACTCAAAGAGGGGAAATCCCTGAGTGAGTGCCAAATTGAGTGAGTGCGAGTACCTGAGCAAGCGAGTACAAATTGAGTGAACCCATTGAATAGACAGGCATTTGTTAACAAATACAAGACTTTCCTTGTTAGAACAGTATACATTAAAATATATAAGACATTAAACTATGTTATTCAATTTATAGTGGAGAAAAATTATGAAACAATTGGTAATTAATTTCAATTTAATTTAAGAAATAAATCAAGTTTTAAGAGGTAATAAGGATGGGTTTGGCCAATGCAAAACCTATTTAAAATGGCTCACTTGGAGCTGAGTACCTTACGTTCTAGGAAAGTTAGTTTTCTTGAAATATTATTAGCTCTTAACTATTCCCCTTAATTATAGCCCATTTCGATTTATATTTGTCATTGCCTTAGGCACTTGTCTGCTCTTAAACACAAACAAACTCGATATAGAGTGGATTTTCCATTTCCGGCTTCTTGTCCTGCACATTTTTGGCGTCGTCTCTGGCCGAACTTTAACCCGCGACAAGTGGCGCTTATCGATGTGGCCAAAAGTGCGTAGAGCCCCGACCCCCCGAGACAACCTGAGCCCAGGCTCGTGGCTGTTGGCCATTGTATGCAAATTAGCCATATTTTTGCGATGCTAAACCGGGCAGAGACGGGCCGAGACGGGCAGACAAGGGGCACTTGGTGCGTGCCCCGAACAAAACTTGTTAACGATTATCAATTTGTCATAAATGGCAAATTATGTTTGTGCCCGCTGATAGATGTTGCCTGTAAGTACACTGGAAAAACATACTAGGATAATGTTATAGTACCTCTACATCCTAAGAGGTTTTACTTAGTTTAAGTAGGGATAGTTACCATTACTATATCTTCCCAGGCTTGGCAATATTTCCTTGAGTGCATCAGGGCATCCAGAGACTCTGGCCCCAGAAAAGGCCGCTTCGCATCGCACATCTGCGATAGGCAAAAAAGAGGAAAACCGAAACAAAACAATGGAAAAACAGAGGTTGAGTGTGGAGCTCTGGCCGGCGAAAAGCCCAAAAATGGGTCATCTTGAGGGGAAAACCGGTGTAGAGCTTGCTTAATCATCGCTTGTAGATGGCAATCGCGTTTCGATTTAAATACAACTTTGGTTAATTTATGTTGTCCCCTGTCAACGCTCCGTTTTACTTCCTGTCGCCCCGATAGTGCACCCCCGAATAAGGCTGCCAGTCCCTGGGGGTCTAAGGTTGACCCCAGGATAGTTTAGCTGCGGGAAATGCAGTCTTTCCCAATCGGAGGACAGGTGGAGGCATCGATGCATCGAAGGAGATATGCCAGCAAGCAATTAATGGCCAAAAAATACATACAACTATAATTACAATCCTAGTTCGCTATTTAAACTGAGGTTACTAGAAGCTTGTCTCAGGCATAGCCTTGCCTGTCCCGAGGCCACAGCCCAATCCGAACCCAAATCCGAGTCCTGTTCCGGGGCCGTAGCCCCCATCGAAGTCCCTTCTCCCGTGCCAGCAACCAGATGCAATCGTGTTCACGTTAATTAAGCAATGCCATCGCTGAGAGCCAGGATTCTAAGTCAAACTGAAGAGGTTTCAGGGGGGACTTTTCAGGGGGAAGGACTAGGCGGAGAGTCGCGCGCCAAATAAACAGAGCCGCAAATATGTCGAAAACAATAAATTGCAAAGGAAACCTACACACACAGCCAGGCAGACACGGAATCCCTGCATACTTTCGGGCGCACTCAGATGAAAGGGTCGCCTGTCTGATTCCGATTCAGTTCTGATTATAAATACATATATGTACAGTCGGGATACAGCCTTGATTCGGGGGATTCAGGGGGGGGGGCACAGGCAAATATTTGCCGCGACGCGCACTTTATTATTATCCTTTTATTATCAATGAAAATAGAAGGCCACAGACGCCGCCCATGTGTGCGCGGGTTGCTTAGGTAAACAAAAAACTAGCCGTCTTGGCTGTCACTCTCCCAGTTATCCTTAGTCCTTTCAGTTTTAAGGAGGACAAGGAATACCCTTATTGAGGAGACACACTTATATATTTCCTAGGCCTTAGTCTTTCTACTTACTTTCTGGACTAACTATTCCTCTATCGATTAATATATATAAAATATTTAAAAGCCCTAAAGTAGAGCATCTGAACAGCTAAGTTAAAACTAAATACCAAAAGGCCTTTGGAGTGGTTTTGTTATGAAATTCTCAGCCCCTTTCCCCGCGAAATCCCTTCAATTAATCGCACCTTTTCCGCACACAGACACTGGCTTCCATTTCCCTTTTCCCCAAATCAAAACTGAGGAAAGCCGGGGAAACTACTCGAAAAATCCCCCGCCTTCCAGCCCAGACACACACAGTTGATTTCATAGGCAAATTTATTTATTGAAGCATAATTTTCTATTTGTTGTTTTGCGGGCAGGGCCCCAAAAGGGTTGAGTGGGTTAAGGGGGGCCGTACAGGGTTAAAAACTATCAAATGCATTTGACAGCTGCTTCTAATTTTTGCCAGCAGAAACGCGACGTTCGCCGTTTTCACTTATTTGTCTTGTGGATTTCAATGGACTTGGCTTGGGTTTGGGCCCTCAGCCGGGTGCGGGATTGATGGCCTTAAAGTTTCGGCCATTTCCTAGTCCCCTTTTGATTTTGGGAATCGGAAACCAATGGGTTTTGGCCATTTGGGAGTTATTAAAGGTGATATCCAGGGCCTGGGAACTGCTTAATAAAATGTATTAAATTCATGGCAGCCTTAATAATAAATATTAATATAAAACATTGATTCTCTCAGATCAAACTAGGAACAGTGAATATTTGACTATGATGAGGACTTGTCTATTAAATTTTCTGGACTTGCAGAGGCCTCCTCTTACTTATTTATTTATTATATATTTTTTCTCCCTGGGATAATGCACTTGGACACTTGGCTCGCCGAGTGGCCTCACTCACTTATAGACACAGCCAGCGACTCCGGCTCTAAGGCCGTGTAATCCTGTTCCGCATTTCATTTGTGGCCGCGACAAATCCACGGGAAAAGCCGGGAAAACTGGCCGGGAAACTGGGCAGGGGCAGGGGCAGGGGCAGGGCCGGCCTAAAAGTACGCAGGCCACGTTTGACAGGCGGAGAGATACAAAATTTAGAGCGGCGGGGAGGGGAGGGGGCGCAGCGTTTGACAAAAAAGCGCAGCGAGGACACCGCAAGGATGCACACGTAGAACGCAGCTCATTGTCGCCCCTACCCCTGCCCCCTGCCGCCCTGTCTCTCCCGGCAGGAACACAAAGAGGCGAGGCACACACACTCTTCTCTATTTTTTAAGGTGGAATATAAAATAAAATAAAGTGCGACTGTGTGCGGCGGCAAAAAGGTGTCCTGCACAAGGACAGGTAAGGATGGAGGCATGGGGACATGGCGACACGGAGACACTCGGGGCTAATGTTATTTTTATATTACCCGGCAAAGGGCTACTTAACCCATGGCGGCCTTTGTTTTTGGCCATGCATGTGTTTAATTTTAATGAAATTAACGCGTGTAATGGCTGCCACGCCCCCCTATTTACACCCGCCGCCGCCCACTGTCCTAATCTGTCTGCCCTCGCCTCTCGCTTTTGATGTATGTCACTTTTCGCCACTTCCCCCCATCGGAGGAGTGTTAAATGTTAATTAAAAAGCACCAGCACAGGACGCTCGCACACAAAATACAACAAAATAAATAATACAAAAAATACAAAATGCAAAAAAGGAGAAAGGAGAAAGGAACGAGCAGAACAGGAAAAGGCGCAAAAGCACGGCCAACAGTTGTATGGGCTTAGAAGATTTTGGCCAAGACACGCGGCTTAGTGCAGTCGCCGTGCCCGGCTCGTTTTTTTGCGGCCAAATCCTTTGGCAAATAAACATAAACACTCCTAATTAAGAGGCGCGCTCCTCTCTCGGCCAAGTCTTGGGCTAATTGGGCAGCGTTCTTTTTGCCAGACGGCCGGCAAACAAAGAAGCCGAAGTTGGGGCCCGGAAACGCGGCTCACACGCACGGGGAACCGCAGCTGAAGCGCACGGGCTTTGTCCCTGGACTTTTCCGCTTCTCCGCCGCCGACTGCCGACTGCAAAATGTCATCTTAAATATAATTTTCGCGTGTTCTCCCTTTTGGCCACGTTGGGCCGCTTGTTTAGCCCCGCCCCTCAGCAAGAAAAGATTTGCAGGCGGTCGCACATGTCCTTTGCATCCTTCCCCTCCGCCGCCTGCAGTTGCATAATTTTGGGCGCGCACTGCATCTGTCGGAACTTGTCACTTAGCCGCCTCGATTCGGGGAGCCCGAGCTTCGGCCAGCAGGACTCCTCCTATCTGCTTTTAAGGACC
>VNKC01000618.1:0-21254 GCA_008042775.1 Drosophila pectinifera
ATTTTGCATATTTTAATTGTAAATAATTAAGATTTTAACGGCGAATCGGACAGTATACGGCATTTGGCTGTCATTCCATTTTTGGCCAAATTATGCTGTTAGGAAGATACGCATTGTTGGGTCTTAAAATCGTTTTTTATGTCCTAATTTGTGGGACAAATCAATGTTTAAAATATTCATAACAAAGCCAAAACAGCCTTAAATTCAATTTGGAAAGCAGATCTTTGTTGGTTTTGAAGCATATAATAAGACTGCATACCTAGTTTAAAAATAATTTTTTTTTCAATTTTTGAAAATTTTAATGATGTAACCCCTTTTAAAATTTTGAAAAATTGGCCAAAATTTTTATTTTGCATATTTTAATTGTAAATAATTAAGATTTTAACGGCGAATCGGACAGTATACGGCATTTGGCTGTCATTCCATTTTTGGCCAAATTATGCTGTTAGGAAGATACGCATTGTTGGGTCTTAAAATCGTTTTTTATGTCCTAATTTGTGGGACAAATCAATGTTTAAAATATTCATAACAAAGCCAAAACAGCCTTAAATTCAATTTGGAAAGCAGATCTTTGTGGGTTTTGAAGCATATAATAAGACTGCATACTTAGTTTAAAAATAATCGAGGCTTACAATGCTATCAAAAAATCACCTTTAAATGTTGAGTAATGGTTGAATATTTCAAAAGAAACCGCAAAAAAGTTATATTCCTAGATGTCTTGAAGATATCATTAAACAAAAAGGACTAACCAAGCAAATTTTAGTTTTAATATTAAATATTAAAAAAAAATATATATATATAGGTGAAGTGTGCCAAGACTTTTGTTGCCAGTTGACATTGGCAACTGTGCCAACACTTTAGGGCGTCATTGCATGTGTGTATGCCATCAAGAAAACTGCTCAAAATAAAATAGTATAACAGATTCTAGAAAAAATGGAATGGAATGTATCCGATATAAACACAACACCGGAACGATTAAGCATCTTGGTCAAAATCATAAAGTCCA
This sequence comes from Drosophila pectinifera, assembly GCA_008042775.1. Taxonomy (NCBI): domain Eukaryota; kingdom Metazoa; phylum Arthropoda; class Insecta; order Diptera; family Drosophilidae; genus Drosophila; species Drosophila pectinifera. The sequence continues at coordinate 1,007 of VNKC01000618.1, forward strand.
TTATTATTTCTTATTGAAACTGTATAGTATACTCCGCATATTTTTATTTTTTGGGAGGTTAGGCTTAATAAAATTGAAAAAATAGCAATATGTACAGGTTAGGTATACCATTTACCTATATAAGATATATTTGAAGAAAAATACGAAATTTATAAAATACAATTATATAGCTAATAGTTTGGGAAAAAGGACATCATGGTTTAATTAAAATTAAAATCATCTGCTGTAATGAATAAAATGCTTGGAGGATTATATATTTTTTTTTTTTGTTGTTGATAAAAAAAAGTGGCATCAATAAAGGCGGAAATAATATAATAAAGGTGGAAAGCCTTTAAAAATTCTGGGAGTTGGTCGGTGCGGAGATTAGAAAAGCGGAAGTATAAGAAACAAAATAGTCCAGGTTTGCTGAAAATTCGACTAGAATAAAAATAAATAAAAACCGTATTCGTTTGTTTTGTTATTAGAGCAAATTGGCTTGTACAATTTTATTGAGTTTTGTTTGATATGATATTCACACTATTTCTAATGTTGTTTACAATATTTTTGGGCTTTTGAGGCTGTGCGGTTGAATTAAACATTTTACAATACAAAAGAATGAAATGTGATTTTGACAAGTTAGCACTAAATAATAATTTTGCTTACATGAATTTGATTTTTACAATTACTTATTGTGAATTAATATTTTGTTTTGTTTTTCATAGATCTATCAAAGATTGATTAACACAGTTTTTGATTTTGTTTGTTTTTGTTACAATTTTCGATTTTCTGATGTATTAGTTTACGTTTTTGGGTATCACATGAGTCAAAAATAAATTAGAACTGAATCTGGCGAAGATAATGATAGTAGGGAGATTATCGAAATAAAATATAAAATTAGACGCTTGGATGTAAGTGAATGTATACATATTAAATCACATAAAAAATGCGGCAATCGTTTCGTCTAAAACACTTCGCAATTCAATTGCGAAATTTCCAAGAATTGTCATTTTAGACAAAAGGATTGGCATTATCTACATTTGTTTGGTTTTGGCCCTTTTGTGTTTGCGTTTGCGTTTTTGAGCAATTTCTCGAATTAATTTTAGCTTAACTAAGGGGATACAGAGTGTAGTTACGTTGTACAATTCGCGCTTAATCGTAGTTCCTGAGGTCTGTGCTTTTTGGGTCTAAAAGAGGCCTAAGCTGTGTGTGTAGCTTCTTCGATCTACTACTACATACTTCTTCGTTTTTGATCTGCCCGATGGGGAATTTCCATTGTCTAGGGGTGAGGGCTGAAGGACTGGGGCGGGTGGGCGGTGTCAGTCGGTCCTGCACTTGAGTGCAACACTCTAAGGTCTAAGCAATTACACTAGGTATCCCCCAACCTTGTGTCCGAAACGATTTTCTCTCGGGTTTCCTCTCTGTTCTGTTCTGGCTATAGAATATCTGTGCGAGGATATTCTCCCTCCTCTCGGTTGGCTGTCCCTCTCTCTCTATCTATCTATCTCTCTATCTAATCGATCTGTCTCTCTCTTTGCGTAGATCTGGGTCGGGAAGGTGTAACTTTCGATTTGAATGGCTTTCAATAGAACTATTGTACAAGATTCCATTTGCTACTCTTCGTGGGTGCTCCTCGCGCTGTCTCAATGATTTTGCAAATTTCCAAATTGCCCGAAACTATACTTTTCTTAGCTTTTTGTATCTTTCAGATTTCCTACTAGCCAAAGGTGGAAGATGCTGCTCTCTGGTAATGGGCTGTGTGCGAATAAAATTCATAACTAAATTTCTGGGCCGGATTCGGGGGCGGGGTGAGCGTGTTCTAACTGCTTCTTCGTTGGGAAATTTTCATGGTTGAATTTGCTTTTTTTGGGCTTCGGCTTGGGCTTGGGCTTGGGCTACGGTTTTGCTAGTACAAGTCGGAAATGTGTAATTTCATAAGACGGTTTTTGCATTTTCTTGTTTGCCAAGTCCCTGGGTGGTGTGTGTCGTCGTCGTCATCGTCATCGTGGAGTCGGCTGCCACTTGGCCGGGCAACTTTTGCCATGAATTTATAAATCAAAACGTTCTGCTGTCTAGTGGCCATTGACTGAGTGCCTCGTAGGGTGGGGTGCTCGGATTGGGTGTCTCTCTTGGCAGTGTAGTGTCTGTACTCTGTAGTCCTGGTCCTGGTTCTGGTTCTGCTTCTCTGGCCCTCATGCCAGCCATATTTTATTTATTGATGGCAATTATGCCTCGACCTCGGCTATTGCCAGTAGTTTATATAAATTTGAAGTTTTGTTTGATGTGCTTTCAACTGCACGAGGCTGATGCTGATGCTGATGCTGGATGATGATGGTTCGAACTTTTGCCAAAGAAACCGAGTCTGACCACAATTTGAAAGGTCCTGGAACGGAGAGCGGAGAGCTGGGGCCCTGGAGCTGGCTCTGGTGCTGGTGGATTGGGGGGTCTTTGTGCTCTGTGCGTGTGACACTCGCCTCGAATATTACTTAAAGTTCTGATTCTGCTGGCGCAGCGGCAGCCTTCATTTTGTTTGTTGATTTGATTTTGATTATAATTTTGATGTCCAACTGCGGATTTGGGTTAAGTTGTTGTAGCTTTCTGTCTTCGACTTTTGTATTTTTTGTGCGGCGGCCTTCGGGCGAAAGTAATGGGCTTGAGGGTTCTCCTGGGGCGGATCAAAGTGGTCATCGCCGAGTCTTTGAGTATGGATGATATGCTGCCTGGAAATGAATTTGCGGCTCAACTGCTTCTTTGGGTGTCTGGCTTTCAACCCCATCTATGGAGGATGGTCTTTGAAATCGCGGGCCTTTGTTTTTGCTTCGGTCTCAGATTCTGTTTCAGTTTCAGCTACAGCTACTGTTTTTGTTCTTTCGGATTTGGAATTTTGCTGCGAGAGCTGGGAATTGTTTTGTTTCGCTGTGATTTATCTACTGCCTGCTGCCGCTCCACTCGCCCTCGGCCGCCATTGCTAAGATTTTGGCCAGAAAGTTGCCAGGAGTTTCCCTAACCATGTTCCTGTTCCTGTCGCGTCTTCATTGCCAGCTCCTGCGCCTTGCTGCTCTTGGAATTTTCGTGCTTTTCGGCGGGCTCCGTTTTTGCCCCTGACATTTGTGTCGCATTAAAACTTCCGCAATTTCTTGTAATTTATAATACTGCCTTTTTGAAATTTCGCTGCAGTTTTTTCTCTCTCTCTCTTTTTTTTTTGAATTTGGCTTTGTTTTGTTGCTGAATTTAATGGGTGGGTTGCGAACACTTAATCATCTTAATGTGGCAATAATTATGCACCAAAGGTTCCTTGAATGCTGTCTTCTGGGCGGAATATTCTCTAAGTTTATTATTTTTGCGAGGTGTTTGTTTGATTTTGGATTTTCGGATTTTCTATGTCCAGTTATTATCGTATTTTAAGTCTTACTAAATAATATCTTTCAATATGGTTGTTTGTGGAGTGAGGTTGGATTTCGATTATAATTTGGTTTACCTGGTCTGTGGGCGACAATAGAATGCTTAAAATTTAAATTGGTTTTGGAATTTTGTGGCCGGTCAGTGGTTGAATTTGGTTTTGAAATTTGGTTTCAATTTTGATGATTGCCAGAGGAGCCGAAAGTTGAAATTGGAATTTAGGATTTGGTTTTGCTGGTTCTAAAATAAAATAATTTAAATATAGAAATGTTATTAAAGTTTTTGAACGGAAGGACCTTTTTAGTTCAGAAAAGATAAATATTTTAAATGGTTCATTTGTCACATTTTTATGAGTTTAATATTGGAAATGTCTAGATTGTAGTTTTATTTATCAGACTACCAAGAAGTTTTAAAATTTTAAAGGCATTTCGTTTTGATTTGAGATTCAAATTGATTAATTTAGGTGTTTCAGATCTTAAATAAATTTGTGTACTTTAATTCTTGGTATCAAAATATTAATTTTAATTAAAAAGGTCGAAATATTTATAAGAAAAGTTTAAAATGAATGCGTTAAGCTTTGAAACATCACAATTTTAAAATTTAAAATGTATATCAGTTAGTGATGATATATGTAGGTATTAAAAGGTATTTTGTTTTAATATTGAACTATAGTTAATGATCGAATATTATTAATAATAATTTACTTATTGTAATTTCTTGTAATATTTTTGTTTGTCTTCAAATAAACATTGTTTGAGAAATTTTAAAGATTATGAATATACTCACTATTGGTGATTTTGATTTTAACATTGCTTTTTGATTGGAATAAACTAATAAAGTATCTAAAAATTAACAGTCTTGTCTTGAAATTTTCCAAAATTTATCAAAACCTAGGAAGTGTTGCACATTGTTTCAATTTAAATTTTACACAGTGCGATTTTATTTTAAAATAAAATTTACAAGTGCTTCGAAAGTCTTAAAAAATATAAGATCGCAAGTTTTAGAATTTTTAGTTTTAGTGGGAAGTCGTGATTAAAGTTTTAAGATTGGAAGTTTTAGAATTTTAGGTAAAAGTGAGAAGTCGTGATTAAAGTTTTAAGATCGCAAGTTTTAGAATTTTAAGTATTAGTGGGAAGTCGTGATTAAAGTTTTAATGACTGAAGCATAGTTTTCTGATTTGTTGGATTTCTTTGCAATTGGTTTTTAATTTAATTGGAATTTATATTTGCCAATTGACATTTTGAACGCTATTTTTAGCTTGTAGTTTAGATATTCTTTTTGAAATTATCAGAATTCAGGAATATTCCCACACGTTTCTTTTTTTTTAATTCGTTTGTTTGAATAAATTGAATTGTGCTGTTAGTTTAAAAAGAATTTAAAAGTAAATCTAGGATGTTAAATAGTCCGAAAAAATATTTATGGCTATTTACAAAATGAAGTTTAAATAAATTTTTGCATAGCTACACCGTATTTTTTAAATTTTAAAGCTTTTAATTTTAATTTAATTTTAATTGTCTTCGGTTTTGAACTTTTATATCGAATGTGAAGATTTAGATATATGTTGTATTTTCCGTGCCGAAAGTGACGATTGAGAAAATATTTATTTGCTAAATTATTGCATTCGAAGGTTTATTATTGTCAAATGGAAGCTGGCATTCAGATACGTTTTGAAATATTGCTTTTTCGATTGGCCGTTGTTATATCTTTAATGTAATTTGAATTATTTGATTTCTTAATGTGTATTTTTTAATTTTAAATGCGTATGAGTATTTTGTGGTTTTGTTTAAAAGTGTATATAATTTGATATAATGCGTTTCAAATAAGCTTTTGAATTTTAAATTGCTTCTGGACTTCTGTTAAAAAAGTTTAAAGTTATATTTTTGATTTTAATTTCACCGAACTGCGAATTTAAAAATGGTTTTGAACTTTGTTTTTGAAAGTTATCATGGTCTAGTTTATTTTGGATTTGAAAAAAGTATTAAGTTATAGTAAAGTGAATTTCTTTTGCATTGATTTTTCAGATGATTTCCGTGAGTATAATCTAAATATTTTGATATATTTTTGAATGAGATTTTAATATTGTTAGTTTTGCTATATATTGTGTAATTGGATTTTGAGCAGGGCTAACATTTGATGTTGAATTTCTCATTAATTTTAATTTGATCGATAAAGGTAAGAATTTCTTGATTATTGTGCTTTTTTAGGATATAAACGATTGATTTAATCACTTGTAAAAGCGGAATTGGAATTTTCGGATTTAGAACCTAGTCAAAAAAAAGGTATATATAAATATGATTTTTGAATTTTATATTTGTTTACACATTTATAATTTTGAGCTGATATTTTTTTAGATTGTTTTTTTGTTTCATTTTTTTTAACCGTGTTCTAAAGACTCGATTTTGAATTTATAGTGTATTATTTGCTTTTGAACTGATATTTTCTGATATTTTCTTGGATTGTTCTTTTGCTTGATTTTTTAACCGTGTTCTAAAGACTCTTTTTGAATTGTTCTTTTCTTTTCTTGGATTGTTCCTTTGCTTGATTTTTGAACCGTTTTCTAAAGTCTCTTTTTAGAATTGTTCTTTTCTTTTCTTGGATTGTAATTTTGCTTGATTTTTTAACCGTGTTCTAAAGACTCTTTTTTGAATTTATAGTTGATTATTTGCTTTTGAACTTTTGAAGTAATTTTGATTTCGGATCTTCAGGCTTTTCTTTAGAGATTAATTTTGTGAGTTGTCTGAATTGAATGCGACTTTATTTTGATTCTACTTAATTTTTGATGGTCGATTGATTCAAATTTTGTCCACTGAAATGGGATTTAATTTGATTTGTTTAATATAAAATTTGGATGGTCGTTATATGAATATTTCTGATTTGGCTTTCGGTCAGAATCGTAGTTTGTGGTAGTTGTCAATGGCCAAGAGACTTTTTCGATATCTCAAGGATTGAGGGTGGTTTCGGATGACTTTTGGGCGGGTTTGTACTTGATCTGCTTGCTGTACAAATTTCCAATCAACATTTCTGGCGCCTTAAATACATCTTTGAAATTTTCAAAAAATTGTTTCTTTAAAAATTGCCGCAACGCCTTTGCTTTCGATCTTGATGAAAATGTCAACGAAATATTAAAGGCGCCGAGAAATGCTCGAGTAAATCTTGAATTCGGGTTTTGGCTATGGGTTTTCGTTTACCTAAAACCGGGTTTCATTGTTTTTTCACTTTAGACTTCTGTCGAACTTTGTTTTTGGGGTCAGGCTATTTCTTTTCTTCTTGGGAATCGTAGAAGCAGCTTCCTTTGCAGCCATTTTATTGCCAAAAGGGTGTGAGTGTTTGCTGTGTGGGTTTCTGAGTTTCTGAGTGTGAGTGTGATTGTGAGTGTGCGAGCGTACCCCTGCGCGTGTGTGTGCTGCCTGAAGGGTGTGTGTGTGAGTGTGTGTGTGGTTGGGTGGTTGATTTGCGCCTAAAGCTCTGGGCCATGCGAAACTGTGTTTTGGCGTTTGCTTAAAGATTGTGTGTGGTGGGAACTAAAGATTCGTAAGGACGAAACGCGAATTTGGGATTTTTGATTCTTTCGATTTGCGTTTTGGGACACAAAATGAAAAACTATTGCATTGAGTGTGTGGAATTTGGCGGGGCAGGGGTGAACTCGAGGCATCTTAGACAAAAATAAATACTAACAAAATAGGGGCTTCTCGGTTTTGCAATGTGGAAATGAAGCCTTCTGCGATGCCGTAGAAGAAGAGTTCGTTTTTGAGTTTTTTCGTGGTGTCGGTGGGTGCTGAGATTTTGAAATTTTGCTCCTGACTGCTGGGCTGCTATCGAGAGTGGAAAAAGGCTCACCTTTGGCTCGTTTCACGGAACTTGAGCTAAGAATTTCGAATTTATCGATTGAAATTTGAAATTTTATCAACTACTTTGATGTTTTTGAATTTCTTTTAGGTTGTTTCTCGAATCTGCTTTTGGTAAAAGGCTCTAAACACTGTAATCAAAACATACTTGCTTAATTTGGACAGCAAAAGGTGGGCGCTCTCTCGCTCTCTGCTGCTGCTTCGGCTCGCTGTCTCTCTCTCTGGCTGTGCTTGTGCTTGTGAATTCGCCGCAGGATGTGGGCTGTATCTGTGTGTGTGTGAGTGTGTTTTGCTTCCTGTCTAGGGGTGGCTGGTGCTGCTTGGGGTAAATCACTGCCCCTGCTTAGATATTCAGCAGGATATCTGCGGCGGGGCAGCTTTCTCCTGTTTTTAGCTGCTGCCGCTGCCTGCGTCGACGTCGGCAACGGCGTCTGCGTCGGCGTCGGCGTCGCTGCTCCGCTTGGGCCGTTCGCTGCTCCTTTCGCCGTCAAATGCTCGATCCTTCTGCTCGCCATCGAGTTCATCATCATCAGCGTTGTCTCTGGCCCCATGCGTGTTCTTGGGTTTTTCGGTGGCGCCTGGACTTGAATTTGGGTTTCCTTCCTTGCAGTTTCTGTCGGATTTCGGTGTGATTTGCTGGCCGGATTTGTAGCTTGGGGCACAAGGCTCCTCGGTGGGCGGAGGCGGTGGCGTTGGCGGATAGGCTTGGCAGGGGCAGTTGCCGGAGACATCGGCAGTTAGGCTGGCTTTGAATTTCACTTCGATTTGGGAGGCAGTTTCCTTGAATTTGATTTTGAATTTGGTCTTCGTTTCGGTCGAGACTGTCATGGCAGTAGAGAATAATGAGCAGTAAACACTTAAGAATTTTGTTGAGTTTCATAACAATTTCGTTGGCGGGGATTTGAGTCTGATCCGGATGCAAGGAGATGTGTGGTTACTGCTCGGTCCATAATAGCTATCCTTTCTTCAGCTTCTTGGGGTTCCTGTGAGAGGATCATTTTTAAGTCATTAAATAAGTAAAGTTAATAGAGAAAATTAGGGGATAAATGTAACTTGGGAAATTTGATTTCTCTAGTTTACCTGTAAGATATAAAAACAATATTATTATCTCTCTTAACTAGAGACTTTTCATCTCGTCCTGTTGCTGGCCAGGATGTGTGTTGTGAACTTTCCAATTGGTTCCAGGTCTTTTGAATGTTTTTGTTGATTTTCAGCTTTCCTTGATTTAGTTTGGTTCTTTTGAATTTAACTTTAATTTAGTTCGGGCTTGTTTCAATTGTGTTTCTCTGGATAATATCCAATAAATTGTTTTCAGAGTGTTTGAACTTGTTTCGAGTGTACTTTTATGATTTTAGGATCCAGTTTCTTTGGATTATTCCAATGATATGTGGCTGATTTGTATCCAGAACTGATTTTGATTCGACTTTTGAATTTGGTTTAACTTTTGCTTAGGCTTAGGTTTTTTGGGTTTAGTTTTTGCTTTGTGATTTTTGGTTTATACTTTAACCGTCTCACGAAAATATGTAAAATGAGGTAATCACGTTAACTATTTTCGCAAATTGTTCGTTTGAGTTTTAGTTGTTGGTACTTGGGTTTTATACAAATTAATCTGACATTCGGCGGTTGAATTTATGCAACTTTTCGACTGAATTTTGATGGGCTTGCTGCGTTGATGGATTTGGGTTTTTTGGCGTCGTCGTCGTCGGTGCGGAGATGCTGCAACAGCCTCCCTAGCGCCGCCTGGTCATGGCGCTCCGAGGAGTCCTCGATCCTGGTGCTTCTGTTGCTCCTGTGCGGCCGCTGCTGCTGCTGCTGCTGGTGATCCTCAGCGTTTGAAGATTGAAATGAAACTGATTGATTCTGCGCAGCAGCCGTGGCTTATATACCCGCCAAGCGACGCCAGGCGATCCGATCGCAATCAGGATGCTAGAGCTTTGTCCATTGTCTGGCCGGATGTGGACAAAGGACGCTGGCTGGCAACAAAGAAAACCCGTTGGGCAAGTTTATTGCAGAAAAAGCGAACGCTCAAAAGATCGGAAAACGCTCGCGTTTCCACGGTGGTGGGTCTGGGCTCTGGGATCTGGGATCTGGGCTCTGTGATCTGGACTCTGTGATCTGGGATCGTGGGGTGGTTAGGTAGGGATTGGCAGCATCAGTTGGCACACCTGGCCGGCTGCTGCAGCCGCTGGACCAAACTGGTTTCCGGTGGCCGAGGGCTCCGCGTATCCTTGACCATTTGAACTGCAATTGTCTGGCCCCGATGATGGGAAAAATTCCTCATTTGAACTTGTTTTTCCACACTCGCTCCCTGCCGGAAAGCCGAAACAAGTTTCCGTTGCGAGCGAAATTTGTCAGCTTTAAATTTATGGTCCGCACAGGTCGGCGACATGCGAAATGCGAAAAGCGAAAGGAGATTAAGCGCCAGGCTCTTCTAGCCCATATTGCCCCAACAGTCCCTGCCCAGCCTCCATCCTCAATCCATCACCCACATCAGTCGCCACTTTCCGCTTGTGGGTCAACCTTTTCCTTGGCCACCAGCCGTCGGCAGGGATTCCTGCTCCTTTTCGTCCGTTATTTTTTCGCATCTTTGCTAGTTTCATTTTGGATGCCATCTTTCGGGCATAGCAACAAGTTAAGGGTTGCGCTGCTTTTTCTTTTTTTTCTACATTTTCCGTTCCGAATCCGAATCCCCGAATCCCTGAGCCGAGCACTTTTATTATTTAAATTGCTGTTAACCCTTGTTTGGCCCGGGTTGAGCCTGGTCATTGGGTTAGAGGTGGCGTCACGACACCGATGCGTGGCCGTGTGTGAGTGCGATTCCGAAATGGGACATTAGCTGCTGAGGAGCGCAGGGAGGGAGGGGACTCAGCTCGTCCATTGTGAACGAGTCGTTAATGATACGCCCTGTGGGCCGAATTAGAGCCGGAAATACAGTATGAATGCCTGAACTCAAAGCCACATGCGCCCACCATATAAATATAAGGGCTTTAAGAAGTGGTTTTTTAAGATATTGGTGAAATATACCTTTCAGTTAAATCGATAAATAAAAGGATGTATACTTATATATACGATAAATATACATATTAAAGAGAAACTTTACATAATTCTAGATGCTTTTGCCTTTAAAATGTTTCCTCGACTTACTTATTCTTAAGACAATTTATGTGCTTTTCTTTCTTTTAAAAAGAGCTGAAACCTTTATAAGGTTTATATTTAAGCTTGGTAAATAAATAAATCAATATAATTATTCAAGAGAAGGTGACAAGATGGTGCTAAAAACTATGGAAAAGTCTAGATGCTTTTGCTTTAAAGATGTTTCCTTCGACTTACTTATTCTTAAGATAATTTATGTACTTTTCTTTCTGTTAAAAAGAGCTGAAACCTTTATAAGGTTTATATTTAAGCTTGGTAAATAAATAAATCAATATAATTATTCAAGAGAAGGTGACAAGATGGTGCTAAAAACTATGGAAAAGTCTAGATGCTTTTGCTTTAAAGATGTTTCCTTCGACTTACTTATTCTTAAGATAATTTATATACTTTTCTTTCTGTTAAAAAGAGCTGAAACCTTCATAAGGTTTATATTTAGGCTTGGTAAATTAAATATCAATATAATTATTAAAGAGAAGGTGACAAGATGGTGCAAAAAACTTTGTAAAAGTCTGGAAGCTAGAAGAACATCTTAATGTTTCCTTCGTCTTATTTATTTTTAAGACAATTTATGTAGGTTTCTTACTTATAAAAAGAGCGGAAACCATCATAAGGTTTATGATTAAGCTTGGTAAATAAAAAAATCAACCGTTTGTGCTATAATATAATAAAGGCTTCCGTAAAACTCAAGCTGCACTTATCCTTAATTAGTTTACTTGATCATAATATCACTTCCTGCCATGTATTTGGAGTATTCATTAAAATCTTGACATTAAAATCTCGAAAGCCAGGGAAATTAGAGCCAGAGCACACACAAGCATATTCTTGCCCAAAACTTGGTGCGGTACAGTTGTGTTCGAAAAGCTACAACTTTGGCTGGAGGCTGCCGCTAGGCTCGGTTCTTTCGGCAGCCCAAAAGGATAACAAAGAGGATGGGGGGCGGCCAACGGAGGCTTGGACGAAAAGAAAATTTACATATTTCTGTTAATTTTGCATTGAAGTTGGGTTCATAACGAAGAGGAAACACTTGAAATTTGCATACATTTTCCTCGCTCTCACAGCCACTAATACAAAGTCACGACTAAACACACAAACACACAGGCAGGACTTCTATATATGCAAATTTGTGTGCTGTAAAGTTTTCATATAAAATACAAGTAAAAACAGAAAGAGAGAAAATGGATTTGGGGCTGCGGCCAAGGATGGGCTGCCCGCCTGCTAAGGACAACAGGCACAAGAAGGACAACAACACACACACCGGCACACACACTGTCGCACAGACGCAAACAAACTCGCTCACAGACAGGGCCTACACAAAGGAGGCTCTTCCGAAGAAGGATTGTGCGTGCCAGTTTATCCTGTGAAAGTGTCCTGGCCCTCGTGTGTATCCAGGCCGAGTGTCTGAGTGCCTGAAAAGTCAGCAAAAGATACACACACCGCACACACACACACAGACACACACACACACCGAACATTCACACACACCGAAAGCGGGGAAAATAAATTAAACGAAAGCCTTGTCCGGAGAAAATGCTGGCCCTTAAGAAGAAGGGGGTTCCCCGAGTGGGGTTCCTCCGCTGGCATTGTTTGGATCAAAAAGGCGCCTAAAAATACTCGCACTCGCACAAGTTCCTATCTCTGCCCAGACCCGACGACCCTCATTTTTGGTTGGCCAACAAATTTTTTTCTTTCATCCTTATCCTTTTCCATGTTGGCGTCCCGCCTGCCGCCCACATTTATGCTACCATAATTTGACTTGAAGAAAAAAAAATACAGAGTGAAACAAGTTAAAACGCTCTCTCTTTGTTGAACTGAAATGCGGGATACTCTTTTTGAGTAAATTGGCCAGAGTACTTTAAATAGAAATAGCAGGGAAAAATATATTAGCAAGTGATTTCTAAGACTGGCATAAGTCTAAGGTAATAGATTTAAGAGTTATAATAGTGTTGTGACTTTTAAACTAATTATTAATACGTATATTTTCGTTTTAAATTAAAATATTTATTTAATTTGTAGTAAACACAATATTTTTATTTTGAGTAATCAACTTACTAAATATGCCTACAATCTATTTAAATAGTAATTAAATAAGTTTTAAATTTAATAATAAACCCACTAAAGTTTCATATATATTAATGATATAGTAAGTATTTCCTTCAACATATGAGTATATAACAAATAATTCGGAAAACGAGTGCTTAAAAAACCCAACTTAAAAAGGTTTCGCAGCTAAATAGCGAGTGTCGAAACACCTTAAGTGCTGTCGATCGGAGATGAGTCCTGTATCAGAAGGGTATGAGAACAAGGACACTCGTTAAACACACAGAAACACACACGTGCAGAAAATGGGGAGCCAACACTTGCTAACCGAATTTCCTGCTGTAGTTTTTCGGCCATGATGGGTTCATTTTTCAGCACCCACACACACACACTGGGCCGGGACAACCACTTATGAAGCGAAAGTTGGCATGCGCACCCTCACACACCCACACACACAGCCGGCTCGTATGGGGGCCATTTACGTGGGTGTGTGCGTGTGGCGTTCTTTTGCGGATTTTGCAGTCAACTTGGAAGCCAACAGGCAAAACTATATGGCTAATGTGTGTGTATGTGGGGGTGCATAATGTGTGATTGTGTGGAAATTTTTGGGCAGTTTCATTTCGTTCATATTTATTAGTTGGCCGAGGCACACACACACGCACACACATCCAGGGAACACACAGGACATAGAGAGAGAAAGAGAGTCATCAAAACCGGACAACAAGAAACGGAAACATTTTTTGTACTTTGTATTTCGTAGTCACCCTCATCAGTGCAAGTTTAAATGATGCTGCCCGCTCTGGGGAAACTATCTCCAGCCGGAATGCACAGAGAACGAAAAGGATCTACAAAAAGGACTCTATATCATACTTGCGACTTATAAACTCAATATATAAATTATCATTATACTTAAAGCTAGAGAAAAAGATTTATAACTAGGATTTTAGAGAACAGTTGTTTACTTTACATAAATTTATAAAATAGGTGTCATAAATTCAAGAGAATTTATACAGTTTTATTTCGGAGATCAAATATATTTAATTTTAATCAAATTATAGGTATATTCTAACTATATTTTATAGTGAGCTTTTAATCTTTCTTTCTTCTTGGATATTCTGGATTTTAAATTGATGAGAGGAAGTGAAAGAGCTTTATTACTTATTAATGATAAGGTTTTGCATACAAAGCCTGTGTTCTCATTGTATAGACAACATATGTTTTATTTTATTTTTAAAAGAAATTCCAGATCGCACTTTATATAAATATTTATTTTAAATATATATTTGTATTTTTCCTGCACTGATACTGACATATGCCCTTACTTAAAAGCACTAGAAAGAACATGGAAATAAGTAAAAACTTATATAAATATGATGAATTTAAGAAGGAACCACTCGTAAAGAAGCATTCTTTATTTTAAAACAGCTTTTTCGAGTGTGCGTGGGCAAGACCCATTTCCATCTACAGATACACAAATACTTGGACAGGCTTGGGCCTTAAGGATTTAACCCCCCTCCCCCTGAATAGTTGGTGTTAGTGCAAGAAAATTGAGGGAGGAACAAGTAGACTGGAAGGGGTTGTCCTGGGTTTCTGCCAGCCCCATTTCCTGGCCAGCCAACAGTTTTGCATCTCAACTATAACTACAAGGCTTCTGGCTTCTGGCTGCTGTCCCCGGCAAATGTAATCAATTTTTATGCCATTATTGATGCTTCGCAAGGCAATTTTACGGTGGGGAAGGGGCAGAGGGGCTGCCTGTTTCTATTTACGCTCGCAAATTGATGTGCAAATTAATTGGGAATTTTTGGCTGATTTACCCAGGCGGAGGACATGGCTTCCGGTCGTGTCTGGGCTAGAGATCGAGTCAGCCTTTAAATGGAGGCGTGTCTCCTCTGTGGTTGAGTTTTCTGGATCCTATTGGGAGGCACAGGATGAGAGTGGATATTCTTTAAGGAAGAGGAGGAGGACTATTAAAGGGCGAAGTGCCGACAGTCCTTTCAGATCAGAGTATGTTTATACCCTAAGTATGAAGACATGTATAAAATTCATAGGTGTTATTACAAAGGAATCTGATGTTATATTTAAAAAATATTGATTAAATCTACAAGTGATAATATTTCTGTACGGCAAGCTTTGTTGGCATCCTTCTTATCCTGCTTGACCACCATCCTTGTGGCTCTGCTTCTATTTGTCCCCTGTGTATGTCGGTGTTCGTGTCCTTTTTCGTCCTCTGGCCAAGCTGTATACGTGATGCTGTGTCTGCCACATTTGGCATTAAACATGTGTGTTACCCATTTTTGTATTTTTATCATTAACGATTTTGTATGCCAAAGAAGAATCCTTTTGTTTCAACTTGAACCCTTCAGATATGTGTCTCTGTCTCTGTTTCTGTAACTGTCTCTGTGGGTCCTGTGAGAGTCCCTCGGCAAGTCTACGTGTGTGTGTCGTCCTGCGTGAGTGTGTCCGTGTGTGACACATTTGTTTCCTTTTATAATTATGTCAGCTGCAAGTATTCCTTCTACAAAAGAGTTTATCAGCGCCATAAAGACACAAGTGCCTAATGGCCCTGTATCCCCTCTCGAATGTGGTTAGGGATATGTTGTGCTTCGTGAGCTGAAATTTACCCTTTTAACATGTGGACACATTAATAAAGGACGAGGGGAGAGGGCGGGACTTTAAGACTCAAATACATTTTTAAGGATTTAAGTTGGCTGGACTTATACCTTATATTTTAAGGACTTTTTGTTTGCTCTTTTCTTGTGAGATTATTATTATAGTGTTTTTATCAAACAATTCAAATTACTTTTGCCCAATAAATAGGTTTATATCAGGAGCTAAGTTTTAGTGCAATTTTTAAGCTATGTATATATATATATATATATATATATATCGTTAGGTTCTCAATTTTTTCGTGTGCCACCATTTTCTTAATGCTTTTCACTGCGAAACACTTAATTCGTAGTGAAACTATATCTTAATGAATAAAGTGCTCTTGCAAATACTACTCCGCCCTAGTCATCAAGCATAATTAATATAATTATTTCCTTATTGTACTCCTCTACTGCTCCATATTCTTTAATGAAACTTTTAATACCCGCCATAAAATGTCCGTTATTTGCCGCCATCTGCAACAGTCCACACATGCACACACACACACAAATCACACGGGCATACGGGTATATTAAGGACTCGCAGTATTTTCTTATCAGAGGCCTTAATCCCTGCGGATCTGACGCACACACACACACACACATGCAGGGACGAATTCCATTAGCATAAAAACGTCATAAATAAGGAGCACGCTTACTCGGCCCGCACTTACGAGCACTCTCCTCCTACGGCTCCGGGGGTTGTTTCCAAATTCAAAATGGCGCCGCTTTCTTATTAGAATCGGCCCGGGGCGGGGGACTTCGGTGCGGCAGCATCTTCCGCAGTTCCGGGGGTGAGTTTTCGCAAACCGAAACCAGTTCTGGGCCATGCCACGCCTCCTCCGACACGGGTGTGTACTGTACCTTCATTGTTAGTTGCTGCTCCTGGGAAGGCGGCCAAGATGATGTGCTCTAATTGATGTCGTCGCCACGAAGGGTTAGAGCCCCGAGACCCCGTCGGAAGGGGGCCCCGGGCATTTGAATATTGATTTTCCACCAGCCAGCCCCGCTCCGAAATCGAGTGGGAGGCCGGCCGTTCATTAATTAAGCTGACTTTGACGAGGGGAAACTTTCCCCACAAGGCGGACGGCCGGAGCCGCCTGCTGAAATAGTTGCTTCGTCCAAGGCAGATTCGTAATGCGTGCGGTCGAACATCAAAAGTGGAACATGAAAAGCACTCGGCCGTGGAGTATGTGCGCCCAAAGTCCCACCCAGAGCCCAGCAGAAACCCCTGCCAGCATGCAAATTGCCCAGAGTTCACACTGAGAAAAGAGGTATTCAATAATCAGCGGGATATTTCCATAGAAAATATGAAATGAACAGGTCTGATCGATGCCCGAATAGGTTTCAAGATTTATATTTTGTAAGAGTTCAAATGGAAATGTACGAAGCAGTTTTGTATATATTTATTTACGATTTGAGAGCTCAAATATATTTATTTTGACAGACACACTTACAATGTTTTTAAACTCTTAAATCGCTATTCCAATTAAATAGATAAAATTTCAAAGTAAGAAGCACTGTATAATGCCCGAAAAAGGATACAAATATATTTATATGTTACAATTTAAAGAACTTGAATTAAGACCTGGCTTAACTGCGCTTATTTATTCGGACAAGTATAATCTGGTAAGATTATTAATTAATTTACTTAATAATTTTACACACGGACATTTTCTGCCAGTTATTCATATATTTATTCTCAATTTGAAGGTAAACTAAAACAATACTTACATATGTTTATATAGCAAGAAATATGAGAAACATGCGATTGAAGCCTAGTAGATTGAAGATACAATTTATTGACCTTAAAATGCATATGTAAATAGTCATAGTCCTCTACTACTCCTACTACCTATAGTTATTTTCTATGAATTATAATGTATTATATATTATATTTCAGAGTTAATACAATTTAATGACCTTAAAAGGGATAGTCTTAGTCCTCTTAGTCCTCTACTACTCCTACTACACCGACTACTCCTATAGTTATTATCTATGAACTATAATGTATTATGTATTATATTTCAGACATATTCATAATACTTTTGTAAGGAACCCTTTTCCAGTTGGTCTTTTCTCTCCCTGCACTGCTGTTTTAGCCTTCCAACGAAACGAAATCGGGAGGCTGGGGAACATCTTCTTGGGGGCTGCGATAAATCATAAGCAAAGAGTCGCAAAAAACCAGTCGACAAAATGTTATGTACTTGAATGTATTTAGAAGCCATGCTAGATGAGACTCCCATCCCCTGGTCACTGTCGCCCCACTCAGCCTCTGCCACCGAAGCCTGGCTAAAACTTCTTGGAATTTGCTGCAGCAAATAGTTGGAGTCTCGTCCTGTTTGCCGCCTCCCCCATGTCGTCGTCTCCTTCTCCGGAATATTTATAAATGAAAATTCCAACAAGAACATTTTCTATTAAATTTTGCCTCCATCCAGCACGAGAAAGTTTTCTTGCCAAGGCCCTCCACTCGAGTTTTGGCTTCGGGTTGGGTGCCGGGCCAGGACTGTTTTCGTTTTATTTCATTACATTATATACGATTCGCATATACCCATGGCTCTCTATATATACGTACGTATAATATGTAGGTTCTTTTTGCTGAACAAACTTTTTGCTTTGGCAAAAGTTTTGGGGGGAACCTATTCAGGATCTCCCATTACTTTTCAGCTGCAAAGTAAAAGTTCTTAGCTGCTGCGGCGCCGCCACCCCGATTCCGGCCATCCCCATGGCCATTTACCAAATGTGCCAACTACTTTTTCTCAAGTACCACTGCGGGACATTAAATCCGGCTACGTGCCTCGTCCCGGCCACTGCCGGATTGTTGGATGGTCCAACTGTTGGAGGTATTATGCCATGACCGAAAGTTTGAATAGTTCTTCTGCAACAGCAATGGGGCTCTTTTTTGGGTGGGCAAAACTGTGAGATTGTATTTTCTGGCCCCAACTATTAGATAAGGCTTGGCCCTGCCATTACTCACGACTTTTGTCTTGGAGGGCTCCTCTGCGCTCTACGACTCCTCCTCGAAGATGCTCTTTCCCACACGGAGGTGATTCCACAACTGGACAGCATCCGTTCCCACAGCCTAGAAAGAGGCTGTTCGAGGAGCCGGAAACCTGACTGTCCGGTTGCCGGCGAAAAGAGTTGAAAAGTTGCCCAAAATTGTGTGAGAAAATCTTGGCCAGATTGACCTTTGGCCGCCGGAGGATCGCAGAAGGGGTTGAAAGCGATCGGCAAAGATGCTGTGTGTGTTCTATGATTCTAGAGGGTTCTTGGGATAGGTATCCGATAAATTGTGGTATTTAAAAGAGGATACTTATTTATAATGATATATTAGATTAAAACTGTAAAGATACCCTATTAGATATCCCGTAAGTTCTGGTATTTAAAATAGGATATTTATTTTAGGTGATATATTAGATTAAACTAGAAAGATCTTAGAATTGGCTTCGATTAGATGGTAGAGAGACTTTAATGATTTCTTTAGTGTTCTTCAGAGTGCGAATCAAGGGTCATGTATTCAATTCTAGCTTTACTATTGATTATATTAGATGGATCCTTTGTCTATCTTTAATCGATTTATTCTATACAAGTACCGCATACAATATTCCACCAGCAACCGCAATGCCCAGTTTTAGCCTTCGTTCCGTCCGTAAATTTACCAAATTTGGGGGTTGGACTCTACGCACACTCCGGTCGGGGGAGGAGAAGGGGAACTGGGCTCAAAGGGTGAGTAGGCTGGCAGGCGATAAGTTTTTATGTCTTGAGCTGATGGTGTAGAAAAGTTTTTGTGAAGCTGAGCACAGAGCGGAGTCCTCCCACCCGCCTTTGGGTTGGAAAGGACGCAGTTTGGGGGTTGCTGGCCCGGAATATGGCCGCAGAAACTTTGATGCGGGTGTTTGTGTGCGAGTGAGTTTTAATGAAAGAGTGTACACACACACACACACTTGCAGACACCCCTGAATCCTTTTCTTGAAGGAGCCCGGGTCCGAAAGAGGGTTGGAAGGCACATCCTTGCCGGTACATTGTCAGGAGGATGTGCTGTTGTGCATAAAAGATAATGATGTTGCCTTAAACTTTTGGGAATAAATAATAGTTGTAGTTCTCGCCACCCGCCACCCGCCTTCCTCCCCCCCACTGCCGCCCGGTCAGACATCCTTGTTTCAGTCTGGCCGTAAGCTAAGGTTATTATCTTTCAAGTTTTCGAGCCCCATGTGGAAGTGGAAGTGCCACAGGAACGGCAGATACAACACGAGCCAGCCGTAAAGGGACGGAACGGGACCCAAGGCCTTAAGCTTATAATTAATTGCATGTTTGGTCGAGACGAAATAATCCTTTGTACAGAAATACACCCAGACCCTCGCCCCCTCAGATCTTATGTGTGGCCATGCGTGTTTTCGGCCCAAGCCCCCCTCTTTGCGGATAGTTTGAGCAGTGCCCCAAAGTTAGCTACATGCCTTTTGGGAAATTTACAGGCAAATGAATGTTATCATAACTCACCCCGGCCGACAGCCCCTCCTCCTGGCTCCGGATGCCTATCCACCTACCAGGGCCCAGCACCCAACGCCCAGTGACCAGCGCCCAGCGCCCAGCGCCCAGAGCTTGTTCAACTGTAAAGAACTACGATACAGCCCCCTGCGTATGCGGCATCTTTTTGGGGCTGCTGCCTCTGCGGCTGGACGGCCGTTTGAAATTTGAAATTATATTAAAATTGATGAATGAGCCGCTAATTAACGAAACGCCAACCCGTCTAAACGCGGCTAATGCAGCCTTTGTCCCTCTGATTGAGAGTGATCCATCTGGGGAGCAGCCGGGCCAGCGCTTATGGATATTAATTACACGCATTGTCAGTGGTATTCGCTGACTAATCAAGCCAATTTTGGCGGCTGCTGTCAGTAAGATTGCAGAGTAATGAAAGGTTTTAAGTCGATATCTTAAATGTTAGAGATTTTTGTGACAAAAAGCGTTTTTAAAGAACAAAAATTACATTAAAAATATAAAGGAAAGACTTATTTCCAAAGGTTAAACACACTTAACAAATAAATTCTAATATAGGTTGCTATACAATGTTTTATTTTTAAAGGTTATACCCACCTAAAAAATCAATTTAGATATAGGTTGATGTACACATTAAATGGGGAATGTATTATTTTACTAGAATTTATTTACTATTTACTATATTAATTATTATATATA
>VNKC01000619.1:0-12832 GCA_008042775.1 Drosophila pectinifera
ATGTTAAAAATATTCATAACTAAGCCAAAACAGCCTTAATTTCAGTGCGGAAAGCATTTCTATGTTAGTTTTTATTTGGTTAATTAATCTGCATTTCAAATTTGGGAATTAACAAAAATAAATTTTTTGGCAATTTTTGACAATTTTAATGATGTAACCCCTTATCATTTTTTCAAAAATCGACCTAAATTTTTTTTCTTTGTTTTTCCCATATTTAATTTCTAAATAATTAAGAATTTAACGGCGAATCGGACAGTATACGGCATTTGGCTGTCATTTCATTTTTGGCCAAATTATGGTCTTCAGAAGACATCAAATGAGGATTTTTGGGTCCTTAAATCGGCATTTTTATACCCTAATTTTTGATCAAATCAAAATTAAGAATAAACATAACCTGGCCAAAACAGCCTTGAAAACAGCGTTTCGGAATATATATGGCATTTGGCTGTCATTCCATTTTTGGCCAAATTATGCTCTTCAGAAGACATCAAATGCGGATTTTTGGGTCCTTAAATCGGCATTTTTATATCCTAATTTTTGGTCAAATCATTTTTAAGGCAATATTTTATTATTAAATAATTAAGATTTTAACGGTGATTCGGAATATAAACGGCATTTTGCTGTCATTCCATTTTTGGCCAAATTATGCTCCCAAGAAGACCTCAATCAATTCAAATAATCCAGGGTCCACACTATTTTTTCCTGTGAAGAGCATCAGTCGGCTGGCACTTTGTGCGTTAGATTCGCCATCACCTTTGCGTCTGTGAGTGCTTTTGGGGCATTAGGGGCCCACCCGCACTTTTTCTGACTTGTTTGGTTTAGGGTCAAGAAAAATGCTCACTGGCAATAGTGCCATTTTTTATGTCTGTTCCTCCGGAGCGGCTGCAGCCGTAAAAAGCGCCTGTATGTGCGGGATTTCTGCTGGGTAATTTGTGACATCACGTCCTTGTCCCATGTCAGAGTCGACTGCTGGTCCTCGATTTGTTTCGAGCAAGTGTTCCTCTCCGGCTCCCTCCGTTTACCTGCGCCTTAAACTTTTAACCCAGATGTCTGGGCGGGCACTATAGATTTCCAAGGCAACGGTCCCCTCCGAAAGCGGATTGCCAATTGGCTTTTTGGGGCAGCACTTGCGCCTCGTCCTGTTCAATTGATTTAAATGGTCCTTGGGCAGGGGTCGAATGATGAAAACACGACGGGAACGCACGGATCTAATAATAAACCATTGATTTCTCTTGCAGGCAAGTGTGCCGAAGCGCCTGGACCTGCTGTGGAAGTTCCTCAAGCCCGTCTCCTTCGCCCTCATCGGCAAGGAAATTAATTTCAACGTGCTGGAGGGCCATGTAATCGGTTATGGGGCCTTGTTGGTGCTCGTCGGAAGTTTGGTAATTAAAATGGTCGCCGGAGGCGGGCCCTTGAAGCCGGAGGTGGTGCAGCGCTCGCCCGGCCACTTATTTAATTTCTTTCGGTTCCCATTCAGTTTGTGTCGGGAATACTCCGCCATGCGGCGCGTCCCCAAGGCTGGGAGCCAGCCCCTGCCACTCCCGATCCGTGGAAGCAAGGAGCGAGTGTAAAATCCGGGAGTGGTGAGGACGGGGCGAAACCGAAATGAAAATGTTCTGGCACCGCAATGCAAATGTTACCTGCACACACAACTGGAGGGGGAGACCGAGGGGCTGAAAAAAAGACAGCATCCCGAGATGACCACTTTCTTGTTCTTGTTTTCAGTTCCGCTTGGCTTTTGCATATTTATCCACATATGGCGGAAATCTGTCGAGAAAGGAACGTGCCTACATTACAATTTCCGGTTTTCCCAAAGCAACTGTCCAAGTAAGTTTCCCGTTCCGCGTGTCATGTTGTTGCGGTTGTCCCGTGCCCCCTTCCTCCCCTGCCATTTCCCATCCACCGTCTGCTGTCTCCTGGCCTGCTGGCGCTTTTTATTTCATTCATTGCCGGCCATTTCACTCGCTTGCCACTGGCAGCCTGGCAGCCTGGTCGCCTGGCAGCGTCCTGGCAGCGTCCTGGCCGCTGCCCTGGTGTTTCCCATGCTTAAGTTATACACGTATTCGCAGGTCATGTTCCCTTGGCCAGAGTCATCGCCGCCGAAGCTGCCACTGCTGCAGTTGGCATGCCATCCCTTTTGTTTGCAGTTTAACCGCAAGCGGACATTTTGTTTATGTCGCCTGGCCAAGAGTGTGTGAGCCAGCGAGTGTGCCGGAGTGCGCCGGTGTGCGTCTGTGGTTGCCAGAAATTTAAATGTTCCGCTGGCTTACTTACTCGCCATCCTGTCTTGCTGCCCGGCGGAGAATAGAGAATTGTGCGGCGGAGGCCACATGTGTGGCTGCTAAACTTTTTCCTAATATGCGGCGCATATTTCACTGTCCACCTTTTTCGTGCTGATTTAATTAAAAAGTACAAACCGTTCTTAATCTGGTCTCCGGGCATGTCACTCATACGCAGCGGTGGCCGGCGCCTAATATGAACCTGCTAACCAGAGCGACTCACTCTATTTCAGGCTGCCCTCGGCCCGGTGGCTTTGGACCTGGCCCGAGCTGCTGCCACGGCGAACCCCGATCAGCTGGCCCTGGCCAGCAATGTCCTCATTATCTCGGTGCTGGCGATTATCTTCACCGCTCCGCTGGGCGCCATACTCATGCTGCGTCTGGCGCCGCTCTGGCTCAAGCATGGCGATGCCGTGGAGGCGGTGGACTCGCCGACCACGCCCCCTCATAGCGCCACGGACCCGGTTAAGGCGTTCAAAAGGACATAGCAGCTGGAGGAGTGAACCCACGCACCTGGCAATGACCCTTCGCCGAATGTTGTAATCCAGCAGTGTCGGTGCCGCACTTACCTTGCAATCCCGGCTGTACTTATACTTATGTGTACTTAGTCTCAATCGGCAGAACGCAGTGAAAATAAAAGTAAATGCGAGAAGTTACCAGCGTTTGCCTTATTTGATTTACAGCAGACACCTCTTATATACTAAAGGTTAAGTTAAATAAATTTGTGCATAAAATATATATAAATACTTTATCAAATTCAAAATATAACTCTCCTTGCTTATACTTTGCATTTGGTCCCTTCAGGCGATGCCTACTGTACCTAAAATTAAGGTGAGTTCTTAAATTTCTTTTCAGTTCCAGCGAATACCCGAGGTACCTTTGTTATTGGGCTAATTTCCCAGTTATTTGCTTACTTGGCCCCAAATTTCGGCGAATTAACAAAGTTTAGTGCTAATCCTGAAGGACTAACGCCCCAAACGGGCCAAACTTGAAAAAGTGTCCCGCAATCTGAGCGAGGGATTTTATTGTTTCGCTGACACTTTGCAAAGAAAAGCTTTTTCGGCACCTAATTATGACGGGATCTGTGTTAATCCCAGGCCGGAGCCTTTTCTAATTGATTTTATAATTAATTTAGGGATTTAAGTGCCAGAGCCGGAGTCCAAGTCGGGTTCTGCGTCATGTCAAATCAATCCGAATTAATGATTGACAATTGAACAAGCTGTTAGTGCGAGTAAAGGCCACTCAAAGGCTTTCATCCTCCCATTCATTCGGCGAGTTGGTCAAGTAAATAAATGAACCCGAAATGATTTTGTTATTTCCAAAGAGCCCCCAGTCGTTCGTCCTCTTTCCATGGCCAAACTCTCTTTGCCATACTCCTGCGCCTGCTGCTTTTGTGGCAGGAGCCTCTGGCTTCGAGCTGCAAAAAGCAGGTCCGAGAGCAAAAACACAAAATAATGGCCGAGAGAAGAATGCCATTTAATTGAAAAGTGATTGTGGGGCCAGCCTTGGAGTCTCCTCCTGCTGCCCACCGAACGATGTCGCCGGGCAGCTGCAGCTGCAGCATTTGCAATGCAAAAGGCTTAGAATGAACTTGATGTCCTGGCCGCCTTTGATGCTCTGGTTGCCTTGGCTGCTCCTGTGGTCGCTCCCATGACAGTCGTCGGTGCAGTGAAGAAGTTGATATATTGCTTCCTGATCAGAGAGGGCTTATATCTAAAAAATATATGGGTCCTTATTGACAGAAAAATAGGAAAAACGGTGTGTTGAAAATTATTAACTACTAGCTTCGCACTTTAGTAAAAAGTATTCTCCGAACAAACTTTAAAATTTAGATTTTACTTTTAAAATCTTGATTGTGAGTTTGTTTCTGAAGTTAAACCAAACCGAATACATCTCCCTGTGGTACTCTTACTAAATGGGCATAGTTTCCTTTGAGGCTACTGGGTCATTTCTCCCTGTGTAATAGCTGAGCTTCATCTGTGGCCCGGTTGAGTGAATGCTGAAAGGAATGAAATTAAAAGACGGCAAAAACGGACAGAGAGCGGAGAGAAAAACTTATCATTTTTATTATCTGGCAGCTGCGCAAATTTATGCTCTGCATGCTCCCTCTCTCACGCGCAATCCTTGATCTCGTCCTTTGGCCTTTGTACGGCACGATAAAGAGTTGAAAATTGCAGGTAAATTAGTGTTATTAAAATGGCTGCACAAAAATAATTGCGCAACTAAATGAAAATTTTAATGAAAATTCCTTGGTTTATTTTCTATTTCCCTTATTTTTCTATTTTTTATACCTGTGCTTTGCCCTTCCATTTGCATTTGGCCCTGCTTTCTGTTATTAGTTGCATTGTATTCGCAGTTGATGTCCGTGCAATTAGCATAATGCAAAAAGCATCTGCGCTGTCCGGAACACAGAGCGGAGAGCACCGAATTGCCTGAAAGAACTATAATGAAGTGCGTAGCCGGATTTCCATTCCGCAATTACCCGACAATTGAGTTATGTCCGCATCGCATGCGGCCTGGCGCATCAATTATGCTGCCACCGGCATAATCCTTCAAAACTCATTGCTCTTATCGGGGCCACTGAAACGCCGGCGGCCATAGATCAACCTTATCTGCGCAGCCAAAGCATTTTCCTGTGCCAAATAAATTCCAGCAGTTTATTATTCTAATTCGCATGCCGAATTCCGGCTGAAAAAGAACGCCAGGCACGTCACCACCTGGCCAGCCACCCAGCCACCCAGCCACTCAGCCACCTGGGCTCCTTGCCACTCTGCCACCCTGCCACACAGAGACCACCCAGAGTCCACCCACAGACAGCCCACCGATACGGCGAGGAAGGAGTTGTGCGAGTGGGAAACGAAGCAAAATCAAATCAAAAAGTTCACAAAAATGCCAAACCAACAGAAATTAAGTTATAAAATTTTAAGGACTATGCGCAGTTTAATTTCCAAATGCCATGCCACCACCCAGTGCCCCACTGGCCAAAGACATACACAGGTGGGTGACTCGCCGGGCCTGGCTGGGACTCACAGCTCGAGGACTCGAGGGCTGGCTGGGCAGGAGCGTATTGCGGTTTTTGTTATGCGCCGATTACCATAAAAACAAGCTGAAGAAAGTTGCGTCCTCCTCCTGCCAGCCATGGCACTGCCTTTCCCTCGACGTCGCCTCGTCGGAAACGGAAATCAAGAAAACAAAAAGAATGAACCCAAATGAAGTCAAACCTGGCGCCCGCTCCTTCAGTTAATAAAGTTAGTTGCGTTTGCCTTGACGGCGAAAGTTTTGAGTTATAAGCGCGCAAATTATGGCTTACAACAAAGCCAGCCAGTCAGCCATCCAGGCAGCCATCCAGCCAGCCGGCAAAAAACAGCCAACAATGCCGAACAAAGGAAAACAATTAACATGACGAAGACACATAAAATTTCCACTTCCAGCTCCCCAGTTGTAGTTGTTGGGTGCGTCGAATTAGCAGTGGTATTTGCTGGCTCGAAATGTGCGTCAATCACGTGATGGGACTCGCCCTCAGCCCTCGGAAAATCCCCGAAAATTTCCACCTCCCAAGCGGCGCTTGTCTGCGTCTTGTTGTTTTGTTAATTTTAATACATGTACTTTTTATCGCTCGGCATTCCGCGGCAAGCTGCTGGCTGAATTAAGCCATTTGTTAGCTGTATCTGTGGCTAAGCTCTGGGAGCCCCACCGCCCCGCCGTCGGAGGAGGTGGCTATCAATGCCAGCGTCGGGTTTCGGGCCACAGGTCACAGCACATCACTGTTATTTTCGTGCAAATGGCATATTTTTTATGGCTTGTAGCTGGCGTCTTGTTCCTCGCGCTGTAATTAGACAAAATTGTTGGCTGCCAGGACTCCGCCCAACTCCACGCCCACCAAAAAGTAGCTCCACCCCCCTTTCGCCAGTCCACGATTGTTTATTCAGTCCTCAATTCCGCCACTCACTCGGCGGAGTCTCTGCGCCGCCGTTGTCCTGCCGCTGGAGGTGTGTTTGACACTTGGCGTGTCGGGATAGCGAAAATATTATTCCTGGCCAGCGACCACTCACCGGGGACTACACGAAAAGAAAACATTGCTTTGAAGTTGATTTCGATTAAGTAAAAAAGGCATTTACATCAGAGAGTAATTCAAGTAACTCGATTTTAAATTTAAACAACATCCTGGCTGGTGTATGATGCAGAATAAGAATCAAATCAGTTTTTAAAGGCTCTTTAAATGTAAAAGTTCTTCATGAAACTCTTCAGGATATTTTCCCAATCCTAGAAAAACAAACTCTGCTAGTTTTCCCGGCAACACACAGAGTACGTAAAATATGTCACTGTGTCGAACTTGGGGATGATCTTTGCGGAACGGTTGCTTGTCGGGTTTTATTGTGATTATTTAGAGTATGCATGCTTATAAAGGGAAATTCCACGAGTATAATTATGCAGTAAACACGTATCACGAAGCTCGTCCATGTGCAGACACCCCTACCAGATTTCACGGCAGCGACCGCGGTGGTCGGGCAGGTAGCCCGGCTGGCAGGGAAAGTCGATCATGGCCACCTGCATGATTTTCTCGGTGACGGGCTGGCCGGCTGCCGGCGGCACCAGCGCCGCCTCGTAGGCCTCCCGCACCTGCTGCTCGTCCAGCTCGACGCACTGGCCCGGCTGGCCGCGGGTCTTGCGGTTGCCGGGACACTCTACGAGCTTCAGGCAGTACTTGAGGCAGGGACGCGGGGCCGGCACCTGGGTGAGCTTCTGGCTGCAGGTGAAGTGGGCCTCGCAGCCGGCCTCGATGGGGGGAACATTGTTGTTGACGAAGAACGGGCGCCGCGGCTCCTCAGTGGTTGTTGTAGTTGTGGACTCGTGATGGAATAGCCTTCCCAAAAATCCGCCCTGCACGACGGTGACCAGGAGGGCTAGCAGAGGCCAGAGGAGGAGCTGCTTCATTGCTGATGTGTTGACGCCTTGACTGCCGTTCGACTATAGAGCGCGGCCAGCTTTCGAGAGCGGCGATCCGCGGCAGCCCCTCGATAGCCTCTGACCCCCATGAGAAACCACCCGAGATAAGCACACAGCTCTCACATATTTGTTTTCAATTCCAGGCAGTTTTTCTTTCATTTTTGGTCTGCTTTAAATTGGTTTATCGCAAAATTCAATTGCATTTGAGGTGTGCGGCGGCCTGAACAGGCGCACATTTTGGCAAATTTGACACAGGAATTGAATTATCTGCATTCTGTGAACCGCAAAATTGTATAAATAAATATTAGTCAATTCGGTATTTCGTACATGCGTACGCATAATTTCCAGCTGCCCTGGGAAAAGCCGAGGGCGAACCAAATGCCAGTTTACTATAACACAATATGGGCCGGGCAGGAAACACGCTCCAAAATCGACGCGCTTGTTCCATGATAATGTCGATGATTGGTGAATTGCGCTTTAAGTGGCTTTAATTGATAAGAAATTGTTTAATGGTGACCAGGTCTCGGCGAGCGGCTACCGTGAGCACTTCAATCTCTCAGTTGAAAGCTGATATTACCTCTAGTGTGATTATGAGTTTATTTTATAAATTTATGAGAGCTGTTGTATACCCTTACAATTAAATTTAAATCATAAACTTATATAACTATTGAAAAGTTGTTAAAATCCGTTACAAAGAAGCTTACCTTAGAATACTTCACACGAACTATATCCTATTCTGTTCCTTACTTATTATCTTCCAGCCGGAACACACCTGAATGTTATCTGATCCTGTAGGTTCAATTAACACATTAACAAATTCACATAAGACTCCCAGTAAACCAAATAACATATTGGCCCAGATTTTGAACATGTGTACATGATTAGGAGCATGATTTACCCTCTCAGCCTATCGGATATCGCCAAGGACGAGAACAAAGCATCCGGACAAGGCAGAGCGCTAAGCTCCTGTCCTGCTGGTGACTCCGCAGATAGGGCCTAATGAAGCAGCTCATCGCCGCTGTCGGCCACTCCTTTGAACGGGGCCAATCTAGGCGCTGGCAGCAAACTATTTGAATAATTGATATTAATTGCTGCCAAGAGCTGTCAAAATTAATTTGTGATGTGTTTTCAAAGCAAGATTATTGATGATGATTACGGCCGGGCCCTAATGAAAGCAGCGGCTAATGGAAGTGGCTGCTGCGGCAATTGAGACGTTCGACATTCGACAGATGAGCAGATGGGCAGATGGGCCACCGCGTGGAGTAGTTGGCCGCAACTAGTTCCGACTTAGAGTCCCAGTGCGGCATTAATTACGCTCTGAGTCGGGAAATTGATTCGCGTTGGACGTGGCCGGCTTGGAGCGCCCTTTGTGTGGATGGGAAATCGCTTAATATGTATTAGCATTTATTGGCTCGCAAAGTTTCGGAGCGGGGAGAGAAAAGAATGCTAAGACAGCAGCAGGCCGGAAATTGCCAAATACTGATACTTCCGCCGGAAATAAGTTCAATTCTCGTTGTTCACGCCGCTCTGCAAGCTGAGAGGTGGGGGCCACTGGCCCCCATCCCTAGGTGGGCATCCTGCCTCCGAGTAAATTAAGTTAGGGTCGGAAAGTGAAGGACAACGCCGGCCGGGCGCCGCTTCCTCGGTTATCGCCTGGAACACATTTCACATTCGTCGTAAAGGCGGCTTAATTGCCGCCCACTCTCCGGCTCACAGCACTCTGCACAATAAACAGATCATAATCTGGCTAAAACTATCAATTTCAGGCCAAACAGAAGCGAATATCTCAATCGGGAGTGGAGCAGCGGGCTTAAAAGCGAGCTGCAGAGGCAGAGGCTATGGGCTAGGACCGAAGGGCGACGAAAAACAAATGAAAATGCTTTACAACATAAAAACAATGGGGGGACGGGACGCAATCGGGATGCCGGAGCGACGGCAACGATGTGTTAACACTTAGGAGGACGACCGAGCAATGGCCGGGTGACAGTGGAGGAGACAACCGAAATCCTTCGATAGGTTCTGCTGGATGGCACTGTGCGTCCTCATAGATTTACGCACACTTAAGCAGCGTTTACTCAGACCCCACTTCTCACTTCTCAGTTCTCAGCTCTCAGTTCTCCGGCTTCAAATAGTCGTATATATTGTTCGGCAGGCGCAACTCTAGCGCCGGCATTTTGTTTCTGCTTCTCTTTGTCTTTGGCTTTCGGTTGGAGGAGTCCACGAGGAGGAGGAGGAGGAGGAGGAGGAGCAGGAGGAGCACTTCCGGGGCGTGAATGAAGTGCCATGTTCTCACGCTCACGCATCTGGCAAGAGCCTGCCGGCCCACATGTCGTATGAGTTTTATGTCCCTCTGTTTATATGACTGTCTCTGTGCGCTCAATCGTTTCTTAGACACATTTATTTGCTCTGCCGCTGCCCTGCCGCTGCTGCTCGCCATTCCCATCGCCGTCCTTGCTGTTGCTGTTCCGTTTGTTAGTTTAACAAATAAAATTAGTGCTATAAACATTCGTTTGCCAATGTCTCCATACGTGCCAGCTTCCTCTTCCTCAGAGCAGCAGCCGGAAGGAGGGAGCGCCATTAAAGTGATGTTTTAAAAATGTGTTAATAAATATATATATATGGATGTCTGGGACCTTTGTAAGTGGTATAAATCATTTAGCCACTATGATCTTAATCTTGAACCCTGCTTGGGTCTACGCCACTGACGTCTTCTTTATATTTGTTTACACAATCGCAACTCTTTGCCACTTCATAAGTTTTTTGTGTTGTTTTCTGCTGCCGCTGTTTGTGTCCCATCCAGTTTCCTGGGGGATTTATTGCCACAGCGAATCCGTTGGTATCTCGAGGGGTCGGGAAATGGAGATGGAAGCCAGAGAAGGACCGAACTTGTATCCCATTTCCGGCAGATGACTCGGATGTTTGTTTTAGCGGCGGCATTCCACTGTGCTGCAGTTCTATCGCAGCCAGTCCCACATCGCGGCGATATTTACTGTGGCAATTCGGTCCTCTCCTCTGGTAATATTTATTAAATTTCTTTTATATGAGCGGCATATCGAAGTAAATGCATTTTGCGCATAAATAGCCAGCGGGCGACATAAAGCATAACAAAAGCTGCTCAAAGGTAAACACTTTGATAAACAGACAATACGTGGGCGGGAAAAATGAGTTGGCGGACTAGCTGATACCTCCTGATGTTAGCCATAAGAGTGGGACTTACAGCTCCAGTAGAATATTTAATCATGGTGGTAGGGTGAGGTTCTAGAAATAATTCCTTAATAATTAACTATAGCTCAAAGGAGAAGACTATTATTTTATGACAAAGAGATACTAATAATAACTTCCATGTACGTATTCCTTGAGTTCAAAAGGTGTTTCATCTAGGACTGCTACTCCTTATACCCGATACTCCTTGCAAGGACTCGGCAATTTATTTTTTCTGACAGCAGCTCTTTCAGGGCAAGGAGGTAATCATGTCGTTGAACTCCATCTATCGTGCCTGTAATGGGCTATTTTTGGTTGAAAGAGGTTCCCAGCTCAGGGGCAATACTGTTTTTTTGTGTCCCAGTCGCCCATTGTCAGCCATTAAAATGGCCTCCTGCCGGCAGCCAAATATATGCAGGGATCTGAGCTGAAATACCGCCCACATACGGCGTATCTGTATGGCCAACTGGTGTAGGCGATTAGATATTTTCAATTTTAGTCACAGCCGCTCGGGCAGTCAGGCACATAATTATAATTCGCTGTGCAACAGCCACTAAATTGCAGAGTTCTCACATAGAAAAACACAGAAACAAATTGCTGCCAATAAATTGTATTATTATCGCAATTGAATTGAATTTGCGATAAAACGTAAAAATAATTCGCATGTTGCACATGACCGCTGTAGAGGGGTGGTAACGGGGAATCGATACAGATTTCGATGGTCCGGTTAGGTCCGGTCTGGCTGGGGGGAATCTCAGTTAGGAGGAGCTAGTGCTAGTCCTGGCCAGGATAGCCATCCGGATCCGTAGCATGTTCCTGTGTGTTGTAATCCCTGCCAAAGCGATTATAGTTTTTGTTTGAATTTTGAATGCGCGCACGGGAGCGGGATCTGCCGTATTTACATTGATGCACTTTAGCCGCATTTTAATTGGATGCTAACTGCGCCGGCACACGGCCAGAACAGCACACAGTTGGCCGATTAGCGCCCAGTTGAGTCCGCAGTTACTCTATTTCCAATTCGAATGCAAATGCCGCTGGTCCGCGGCAGACGGCAGACAGTCGGCGAGCGATAACAAAGAGCTGGGTCTGCCTAATTTTGTGGGCCGCGCGGTAAATTTGCCGAAGTCGGACGCTTCCGATAGCTGATTTGTTTGCAATAATTGTTATTTATTTTAGTTTCAGCGGCGGCCATTTGCCGTATAATTTGTCACGGCTGGCCAGCCAGAAAATCCGTTTTAGTTATAGATTCCGAAAGGCAAACAAATTGCTGTGCTTTATGGGGCGTGTTTGGAGTGGGATATGTTCGCTGGCTTAAAAGCTAATTACGTTTTATTTGAGCCGCCATTTCTGGGCAAATATTTGAGAGCTCATTAGAGCTGGCCTGGGCTAAGAGCTGGGAAGCTCTCCTCTCACCTCTGGCTGGGCCCTGCCTTCTCCGCTCAGCTGGCTTCACACTTGCCCGCATTGAGGGAAAAATTGAGCCGCCATTCAGCGCCCAGCCTCACTTGAGTTCAATTAAAACCGCACTTGTAGTTGTTTGCACAACAAACACACTCGACACACACTCGGCCAACTGGCCGGGCAGCCGGACCCCCCTCGACTGGACGCCAGTAACCGCCCATGGCCGCCCATGGCCGCCCAGGCCGCCCATCGATGCAGAGCGAACTTTGCGCCGAAGAGTCAAAGGCGCCTCCTCGCTCAACGCATCGCAGCGCAGTCATTGTGGGCCATTGTTTAACAATTAACCGCAAATTGAATGCAATTAAATAAATAACGGTGTTGAACCTTTGTGCAAACGATGTAGGCACGTGTACGCGTCGCCGAAGTCGCTCCAGCTCTTAGTCCTCATCCATACATATATGCACGGATATATATGTATTAATAGCCGACTATGCAAGGGTATGTGTGCTCCATCGCAGTGCAAACACACGCACCGTACACTCACTCAACCCACTGGCCG
The DNA here is from genome assembly GCA_008042775.1 of Drosophila pectinifera. Lineage (NCBI taxonomy): Eukaryota > Metazoa > Arthropoda > Insecta > Diptera > Drosophilidae > Drosophila > Drosophila pectinifera. The sequence goes on from VNKC01000619.1 coordinate 12,388, forward strand.
GCGTATGTGCGTTGTACAAACGAAATGAAATATTACGTATACGTCACGTCGGTCCATTGGCCAGCAGGCAAACACACTGGCACAATGGCCGCTGCCGAGCTGAGTTGCCTGCTGGCCGCGTATTTGCCAAAGTTATTGTTGTATTCGATCCGCAGCGCACCATCGCCTGCAACACTTTTGCAGTATAGTATAATGCCTAGGAAAAGTGCCAGAGCGTGTCCACCATTACCTTCGATTACACTAACCTACATACAAAATAAAGCAAGTGTGATGATAGTAGGATAAGGTGCCCGCTTGATTACTGATAAATAACTGTCTTAAGCTGAGTAATATAAGGATTATCCCCTTTATACCTCAAGGCAACATTACATTTACAAAGAATCTCATGACTAAGCAACATCAAATTAAGCAAGTCATGTACCAAAAAGTGATCAGGGAATTGTAT